>BRDA01007630.1:20015-43258 GCA_036984385.1 Crenuchus spilurus | reverse complement strand
CTCTATCTCTGGACTATTTCAGACTTTTAACTGCACAATACTTTTACTGACTCTTAAAGCACAATATCCGACATTCTGAAATAGATGTATCTGATACAGTCTGAAATAGAACCCTGTCTGCAGATGACTTCTCTGATATACCTAGGACCACTGGCTTTGTAGGTTTGTCCATTTTTAGAGGCCAGGTGAAGGTGAACGACTACTGTCTCTAGTGTTATAGAGCCTCTAAAATCAATATGGACTGTGATTGGTGGCAGGATTTGATGATCTAGAACAGGGGTGCACACACTTTTTCAGCCTGCGAGCTACTTATCTAATGACTAAGTCAAAATGATCTACCTAATATAAAAATGCAAGACATATATTTATTAATATATTGACAATGTATGTGTACAATGTATGCTAATGTATCTTTAATAACTACTGTACATGAACCCATATTGCACAATACAACTGTGGACATGTTTTGTCATTAGCCTACTTTACTCTGACGACTTTCAATGAATGGAATCAGTCAGGGATGCATAGTCTAGACAGTAGTTGCTGATAGCCAGCAACCAGCAAACCAGTTCGACCAGCAAACTTTCAAACGGTCAGTCATGGTGGAACGAGACTTGGACTTAATGATCTTCACGTGTGAAAAGGCTGATGCTGAATAATGCAGTCAGGGCAAACACACTTAAAAAATGACAGTAAAAAAAGTCTTCCTCCCACTCCGTGTGGAAATGCTCAGTTTAGGTTTCTTACACAGGCAGAACAAACATACATGTTAAGAACTTACAGTGACAGGTGAACACGGACGTCCTGCCAACTTGAAAAACACCAGTTTACAAGTCCAGAAGCTGTTTCATGGATGGATAGCGGAGACGGCCAATCACACGTTAACAAGAAACAGCAGAGCCAATCAAATGAGCTTGTGGGCGGTCTAAAGTGAAACAGGATTTTCAGATTGAATGGCTTGGAATCCCGCTGGGTCCTAGTGCTCGACCAATCTCCCTGTATGTCAATCAAGTTAGATGTTTTATTGCGAGGACGAATGATAGGCTGACGTCTTTTTTTTTTTTTATGCCATGGAATCTACCCACACTACCTTTGCGATTGACCGGTAGATCACGATCGACGTATTGTGAACCCCTGATTTAGAACAACACAGTCCAGCTTGGTTGTGGAAAATCTTTAAACTTGTGCGACTGAACAGAATTTTCATCAATGTTCTATTTCAGAGTTATAAACAACTCCACACACTCAGAGTGTATCTCTATGAGAAATGTGTGACTCACAGTTGTGTGTGTCGTTGGCCACGGCAGTGATGCCCATTGGTTGCTGGGGGCTGTCCTCTCTCACGACCGTCACATTTGCTCCGGTCAGTTTATCACTCCGCATCACCGCATGATGCTCCCAGTCTAACCAGAACAGGAACTCTCTGTACACCACCAGGCCAAAAAACGTCCCAGGACCTGCCTTTAAAACCACCTGCAGGAAAACAAAATCAAGCCAAGACTAAAAACACATTTAACATTAATAACATAATAATAACATTATAATAATGTTTATTTCTATACTTTTATCAATCTGATGACTATCATTAAAATGATTAATTAATCTATCTGTAATCCACTTTAATCGGTTCACCCCCTACACTTCCTGTAGAGTATTACAGTTAGTCAGAATGACCGTGTGGACATTATAGATCATATGAACATTATAGAATATGATAGAGCACTTTTATTATGAAACAATAAAAGTCATATTACCCCCTACACTTCCTGTTGTGTATTACGGTCTGGATTCGTAGTACTAAATATCAGATTTCTGAGCCAGAACAGTCTGAAGAAAAGTGATTTTTGTTTTCTGTTGAGTTTTTGATTTTGTATTTCTGTGTAAAAAATAAAGTAAAAGTCTGTATTTGGGTCACTTCAGTGCTGTAAAGTGGATGTAGTGAACAGAAACAGAGAGATAAGGTGTATTTTCAGAGCGAGCATGTTGAATATTTATTTATTTTTGGTTTGTATAATTGATGCCATTTTTGCACTTTTTAGGAGTTTATTTATTCAGGATCTGCGTCTCTTTAATTCATGAAATTGGGCTCCTGCTGGTTCGTTACGCAGGATGAATAAAACAAACCCGACTCTAAAAATGACCATCACAAACACCACCATCTTCCATTAAAAAGTGTCCAGAATGATGCAAAGGAGAGGGAGAGAGAGAGAGAGAGAGAGAGTGTGTGTGTGTGTGTGTGTGTGTGTGTGTGTGTGTGAGGCTGTCACCAGCTGGTCTGCTGTCTCACACACACTGGATCGTCCATTATTGACCGTATCATAAATGACTCAGTTTGACTGGTCAGAAGGAAAAACTAGAATAGACACATCAAGTGAGCAGCTGATATGATAAACATTCAATAATCACTCAACTACAGTACAGGCAGATAGACAGACAGACAGACCAATGGAATAACTGATTGATGGAATGACTGACTGACTGAACGACTGACCGACAGTTTTTACGAAACTGAATTACGCAATGAATGACCGACTGACTGACTGATAGACTGACAGAATGACTGATTGACCGAATGACCGACAGACTGAATGACCAGCCAACCGACCAACAGACTGGCCAGCTGACGGAATGACTGATTGACTGACTGGGCGAAAGACCAACAGACTGACTGACTGATGGACCAGCTGAGAGATTGACAGATTCAGAGAGAGTGGAAAAGACAGATAGACAAATGAATGGATGGATGGATGGACAGATAGACAGACAGTCAGATAGATGTTCAGACAAATGCATGGATGGATACACAGACACTATTTGAAGATACTTTAACACTGTAGTCAGTGAAATGCATTGTGGGTAAAGTGTCTGATATCACTAAGCTGTTATTGGGACTTCTGAAGAGCACTTTACCATCATTTAAGTGTCACACACATCACCTCACACACAACTTTCAGCACTTTACAAACCTCTCTCTGTTTCTCTCTCTCTCTCTCTCTCTCTCTCTCTCAGACTGTCTACGGGAGAATAGCAGGATCAACAGGACCTCCACTGGCTCTCTAAACTACTGGAAGTTCACACTGCCAACACCTCTTCACAGCCTCTAACAGCCAACCTCTGGACCCTCACGGGTCATCTACACCCACAACAATTCTCACTTTTTAATTGGGAATTTGGCAGGTCATTTCCTTAGCATGCTGGGCACCATTAAAGCAGTTAGTGGGGGGCTGGAAGCTGAGATTCCCAGAACATCAGCGTGCACTTGTCTGATTCAGCTACAATAAAAAGGGCTGAACGGGTCTGACAGAGAGCCTGGAGTTATGAACAATGGAAACCACCTTTTCCACTGCTGTTGTAGCTACACTATCACCTGTTTCAATAGCACACTGAATTCTGGGAGTGAGGCCGGACCATCATGAGTTCATTTTTCTGGTTGAAGTCCTGCTGAGCAACTTCAACTTTTGTCCAAAGATCAGCTGGACTCTAAAAGTTGCTCTGTTCATCCACTAGGTGCAGCATTATTCTGCTGATGCCACCAGGCTTATATCACTCCACTAATCAAAGAAGAAAAAACTTCCCCTCTAAGCCATCCAAAAAAAGTCTCGGATCACACCAGCATGATCATCAATGTCTGGTTCTAGATGCAACTTCTGTCCAAAGTTGTGTCTCTAAAATTTATGCTAGTTTTCATTTGACACTGAAAGACCAAGTACAGATACAAGCTTATAAATTTGATATAAAAGTCATATTTACACATCTGTAAATGTACTGAGGCTGGCGGTGAGATGCCAATAAAGAAGTAACCCAATGCAGCAGTAGCCAACACTGCCCCCAAGTGGACAAACCAGGCCTTACAGTTGCTTTTTATTAGTGTCATCTGATCTCCATTTTTACCACCCTATGTTCACATTTACAACCTGTGTTCACATTTTACATCTTTAAAATACAATTTCAAGATTTTCTGATAATATAGGTAGTATATTACCAAACACTGGAATGGTTAAACTTTTTTACTGTAGTAAATACCAAAATTTGCCATTTATTAAGATTTATTGGTAGAAACCAAGCAAGCCCCCATATCGCTGAAATTAAACAATCCTTATTTCATAACCACATTTTAGGACAACTCATTGGTAAGATTAGCTCCTTAGACCAGACTACGAAATAGTTGACTATACAAGGTCAAGGCTAGATCTGACTGATCTACATCCCTGTTGTCCTGAACATGGAAGCATATTCCTGAATTTCCCGCAAGGGATTAATAAAGTATATATCTATATGCTAACTACATAAGAAATGCTCTTGAATAGCAAGCACTCCAACAGGAGATAGACCATCTAATACCAGCATGGCACTCATATCAGTATTTGCTCTATAGAGAATCAGACATCAACATAGTTGCGATTGCTTGTGATTCTGTTAGTCTGCACTTTGATAGCAGTAGATAGTAATGCTACCAGGTTATCACAGCAGCTTGTAGGCCTCATGGATCATATGTCAGATGTGTTTGTGATGGAACCTTGGAGCATGGTGTGATCACTAGTTGTAATTTTAGTCTTTAATTTATTAGCAGTGACTGAGACACAAACATTGTGCTAATTGATTAGCATAAGCTGACATGCTAAGCAGCTGATATAGCAGCTTGTAGCCATGGATGGTGTGTTAGCAGTGTTTGATTACACCAGAAGCACAGAAAATGAACACTATCATCACTTTTGGAAGGCCCTGACTGGGTAACAGTGGTTCAGTTTTGCCATATTAACATATTAGCATGCTAATAGGCTAACAGATAGTGTGTTTACCCTTTCCATACTATGGTAATACCATTGTGATATAATTATCTTTTTTTTTTTACATGACCATGATGGTACTACAACGGTAATACTACAGTAATGCAACTACTTTTATTACTGTAATACTACTAATACTAATTATTATAGTAACACTAGTAGTATTGCTCTGTTACAATTGTTGAAACGTGGTACTACCACCATATTAGGTAAAATTTGCTGATGTTTGAGCCCCAAACAAATAACACTGAGCATTCAGTTTCTGTCCTGGTGAAGGCACCCTCTTATCATACAAATCTAAGTTGTACATCATGTCCCTTCGGTGCTGTGCAGCCTGAATTTATTATTGAATTATTTATTCATTATAAATTATTGAATATCATTTATTAACAAACTATTTCTGGGACTAAAAATCGAAAATTGTCTACATTTCAGTGTTCTGTAGTAAACTGAATATGTATTATATTACAAATCATAAAACAAATTTAAATTATATTTTTAAAAACAAAATATACAACATTTGAATGTATTTCTTGTAGATGCTGAATAAAAACACTAAGATCCATAGTAGTGACATTGGGTAATGGTTGTACATTGAAAAGCTAATGGAAAAGTGAGTTGTGAATATTCTGGATGGACTATTGTGAGGACATTAGATGATGGACGCAGTCCAATTCCAAATCCTTGTGACCATATGGACTATATTTCTCCAGAACATCTCCCATCTGAATATGTTGGCTAACATGTAAAGAGGTTCTCGTGCCAACTCGTCTTGGACATGGATATGGAAAAAAAAGTTGCCCCAGTGAAAGAGTTTTGGTACTGATGGAAACATGGTTTTAGGTGGCTGGGAGTGCTTTTAGCTTGATGGTTCTTGCATGCAAACATGGATTGAGCATTGAAAAGTGGGACATTTCCTTAATGGAGGTTTCTGCATTGACCAGACCTTCAGTATAAACTGTGAAGGACTGAAATGTGAAAAGTTCAGATTGTACACAGTGATCCTGGGAGGACTTAGCACGGAGAGGGCAGATTTCCACTTAAATTCAAGTTTCATTAATGCCAAAGCATTAGCAGTCCTAGCTGCTTCTCCTCAGCCTTGGGAATTCAATGGAGGGGCCTCAGACTGAACCCTTTTACTGCCGTCTTTTTCTCCCTTTACAAAACACGAGACGAGATGCTACAAAAGCTTTAAGACATTTCGCTCCCTTTTCACCATTCAGAGCAAGTACACACTACTAATGCATCCATAATCCTGACACCGAAAAAAGAGACTCGGATACTCACGTATCTGTGCGACCCATCATAATCACATCTCTCCACCGAGCCCAGGCTGCCATCAGAGAAATAAAGTTTCTCAGCCCGATGGTCAATGGTGAGTCCATTAGGCGTGAGGATGTTTTCGCTAACGATGAGCCGAATATTTCTTCCTGAAAGGGTCGATCTCAGGATGCTCGGCCTTTTCTCATTCCAGTTGGTCCAAAACAACAGACTGAGAAAGAAAAGAGCAAGACAGTGGGTCAAAAAAGCAACCACACATTTGTGAACATAAAGGGAAACTGTTGTCTGGCAACGCAGTTGGGTTTTGGCCACTCGTGATTGAATCTACACCTCATCTGTCTCGTCTAAAGCTCTTTTGTGTTTTCATGCATTTGTACTTTCAACAAGTTTTTAAGTACTAAAGAGAAAAAGCTGTGTGAGGACTCAGACCAAGCTTGGCTGATAGCGTCAACTGAGGCCCAAGCATGAAAGCACCCGGTATCAGTAAAAGGGGCTCAGGCCAACTGTCACATATCAGTCAGCCACTGGCATCTGGGTGAAAGGGGTTTGGGCCGACTGTCATATTAAACTCCGCACTGTTTGTAAAAGAGGCTCAGGCTGACTCATATACTCGACACTTGTGGTGTCAGTAAAAGGGATTCCAGCCAGCTGTAATATTACACTTGACAACTAACATGTCAGTAAAAGAACCTCGGGCCAAGTGGCATATTACACTCAGCGACTGGCACGTCTGTAAAAAGGACTTGAACTGTCTCATAGTAGACTCAACAGTAAAACGAGTTCGGGCCAACTACAATATTAGATTTGGCAACCAACGTGTTGGTAAAAGAGGCTTGGGCCAACACTCATATTACACTTAGCAACCGGCATGTCAACTATTATATATAATGGGCAATTGGGGTGTCAGTAAAAGAGGTTTGTGCCAACTGTCATTTTACACTTAACACCTGATGTGACAGTTAAAGGGATTCAGGCCAAATCATATTACTCTGGACAACTGGCCTATTGGTAAAAGGGGTTCAGAGTGACTGATATTACACTTGACACCTGGCATGTCAGTAGGGCTAACTGTCATATTACATTGGGTAACAAATGTGTTGGTAAAAAGGGGCTCATGCCTACCGTAATATTACACCGAGCTAGAGTTTTGCTATTTGGGATTCAGTTTGCAGCCAAATGCTATCAGACAGTACACAAAACCCAGGGTTTGAAATTTGACAAAGGTGATGGGGTGACTGCTGGTGTTTATGGGGAGTCTAACTTCTTATTTTCTTAATTTCTAATCTGACTTTGTTTGGTCAGATCTGCACTCAGACTGAGCCTTTCAAAGCTCCACAATAAGATTGCGTTAACCTTGTCTATGCTAACACTGTCCTGACTTGCTTTATCCAGAAATGAGTGTGTTAGGGTGGCATGTCGGAGTGCTCGACACCAGTGAGACGGCACAATCAGTGTTCTGGAAGCCCCTGAACTGACAGCACAGGCGAACGCTAACAGACTAGAGTGCTAACACGGTGGGTGCTAGCACATGTAGCCTTATTAATGCTGTCACAGGATGACAGCAGAATGGTCCACTGGGATTGTGCTGTCTTTTTCACTTGCTCGGTCTCTCTCTAGTGGACTGACCACAGATAGAAAAAGGAAAAAGCTGGGAGCACTCTAACTGCGCTAACAACTCAGCTAAAGTACAGGCAGTTCAAGCTAATTAGCCTATAAGTGTTTATTTCAACATAATGGAAAGAGCTTAGTTTTAAAGCCACTGTCTAATCATCTTTTTTGTTCTCTTGTAACTATAATCTATAGTTTTTCTCAGGAATTTACTGTGAGCTAACAGAAATGATGCTGGAACTCAAAAAGACTGTTTCTGCAGCTTTCTTGTGCTAGATGCTAAGTTGGACAAGGCTAAATTTGGCCTAATGCAATGTTAGCTTGTCCAAAGTACCAGAGTTAGTGAAATGTTTACAACAGCCGCCTACTGTGTTCAGACAGCAGGACGTGGATTCTGCAGACTTGGTATCCAGCAGGGTTTGGTGATTTCCCCAAATCGTGCTGGACACCAGCCCACCAGGACCGGATTTGAAAGAAAGAGCCTCGGGTAGAAGAACTAGAGAGTGGTAGGTTCATGCTTTCAAACTAGAGTTCATTTCCAGACACAGGTCCACTTGCTGTGTGAGTTTGGTAGGTTTGGTTGAGTGTGTAAGCTGTTTTTAGAGCCCAGGAGTGGTCCTGGTCCTTTAAAAATGCCTGTCTAGTGTTCAATTGATGGTTGTAGAGGATGGAGGTGCTGAGGAGGAGATGGACCATCTCACAGATATGGCGAGAAGAACCGCAAATGGTATACTATCAAAATATAAACAACCAGTTTCATCTCACAGTGAATCAGTGAAAGCTAGTGATTAATTAATTCACCGATTTATTGATTCACTCTAGCTAAAAAGCTCTGTTCTTTAGTATTTCTATCTAAAAGGAACAATAAAAAATTTGAGCCTAACTAGATATAGAAAAATGACATGGAATTGATCAAATCCACAATTGAAAGCAAACAAGCAAAAATAAGCCCCTCCCCCAAACAAGCCCAGAATCAGGCCTGGAATCTGAGGAATCTGAATCTACTATACTCTTATTGTTTGTCTGTTTTTCTCCTGTTCTTCAATGGTCAGGACCTATTTTATTTGGCTGGTGGACCATTCTCAGCACTGTGACACTGATGTGGTGGTAGTGTTTTAGTGTGTGTCACCACAGTAAATCTGCTAGTGTTAAATCAACACTTTTAGTTTTGACACCCTCAGTGTTAATTTAACTCGAATAGTGTTGATTTAACACTGGCAGATTTACTGTGACTGCTGGAGAGAAAACAGTGACCAACCAGCCAACAGCATCAGGACTAGAGGACCAACACAAACTGTGCTGAGCTGCTGTCTCTGACTTTACATCTACAAGGTGGACCAACAAGGTAGGTGTGTCTAATAGTGGACAGTGAGTGGACACAGTGTGTAACATCTCCAGCAGCTCACACACTAACACATCACCACCACGTTAGTAGGTGGCCCAAGATTTTTGATCTCACTAATTAAAGTCTGCTAAGATTCCCAAGAATGTAAGAACATGTGAAAGGAAGAAGAAGCTGAAAGAAGATCCAGTAATTAACTGGGAGTGATCTGGGCAGTGTAGTCGAAGAGGTTGAGCTGAATTCCGCCTCGTCTTCCTCGCAGGTCAGGGAATTTTTGAAATTCCGGGCTTTTATTAAGCCCTGAATTTGCAGCCGAGGAACGAGCGCCGTACGTGGTATGGAACCTAATTACTACGCCGTAATTAGTGGATCTCTCTTAATTGACCTCTGCGAGAGGCATATTTCACAAACTCCAGTTGCTGCCGCTGGTAATTTGGAGGAGATTTATGCTCTTCAGCCGGAGAGAGGAAAGATGGAGCTTGAACACAGTAATGAGGCCTGGATGGTAGAAAGAGCAGACGCTCGGGTTTGTGGGATTCAATTCCATTCAGCTGAGAACTTTCAAACTCTAATTAAACAAACATGTTCAACTCTTTAATAAACACATCAGGTCTAAGAGACACAAGAGACCCGACATCATGACCTTCCACAGACTCTTATGAGGGATCCTTTATTCTTATGGGAATCTCTTCATTCCCTTTACCCTTTTAAATGCCCCATTATGTGGGTTCTTTTACTCAAAATTTTTGGTAGGTCCCTTTACTTTGATGATGGTCCTTTCTATCAAATATTACTTTTTTTACTCAAACCTGACTCTTACGTGTGACTCACTTTCTCAAATTTGACTCTTATAGAGGTTGCCTGGTCCCTGTAGAGGATGTCTTGGTAATTTAAATAATCAACATCATGTGTAAATATAGTGACCTAAAAATTACAACAATATTACTACTAATAATATTAATAACAATGTAAACAATGTTTAACTCTGCAGGAAAAACTCACTTTTGGCACTCGTCCAATGCAAGAACATGCGGGTGATCATCCTGGGCCATACGGATGACCATGTCCAGGTTGAAAGCCCCTGGCCTGCTCTGGTCAACGCTGTGCCGTGTGATGGTGGCCAAGGTGGAACTCGTCCAGTAGAGCACGTCCCAGCCATGGTGATACACCAAACCCTCCACAGAGCCAACATCTACACAAAACAACAATGTCACTCTTCTACAGGCAGATGAAGGCACAGCTGATAAACTTATCCTTTAGTTTCAAATCAACAATTACTAGTGCTTCTCAAAAATAGGACATTGTTTGTTTTCATGTTGATAGTGTTTTAATAGTCATTTAAGTCCAAATAAAATATTCTAATCATCTGAGATTCAGATTTTCTGATTTTCATGAGCTATAAGCCTTACTGATCAACATTAAAACACAAGAAGTCTTGAAATATGTGATTTTATGTGTAATTAAAATAAAATATATACCAGTTTACTGATGAACTATAATGAACATTTTCACAATATTCTAATTTTGTATTTATTAAATGGACAATTGAACACCGTAGCAGTTACATCACTCCAAAGATGTGTTTCAATTCACTCCAAAGACTTCTTGGAGAATTCCACAGAAATCCTTGATCTTATGCATTTGTCATGACGCTTTTGTTTACTGTGTGTTTTGCTGCACTTGCGGCGCACCACAGAGTTCATTCACTAAAGAGGCTGTCATTTAAATATAATATTTAAACCCATGAGTATACAGACACCATTTCCAGAAATGTTGCATCACTTATAATCCATTTAAAAAATAAAACTGAAACCTCAAATTTACAGATTACAACATTTGAGATCAACAACAATGTTTCTGAGACTTTAAGGAGAACATTGATGATCTGACTGGGATTTGACTTATCGATGGAAACCTCCTGCAGGGGTCTTTTTTAAACCATAGGAAGCAGCTGACCTGAAGACAAGACGGTCCTGACTTGTCGTGGTGTTGGACTCAACAAAGCAGGTTTTGATTACAGCACTATTAGGAGATGTGAAGAGACTCTTTATAGTCAGTCATACAGTAGAAGAGTGAAAGCGTAAAAGCGAGTTGTGAGTATTCCGAGTGTGTGTGGTGTGTGTGCTGTAATGCTGCTGTGCTCCTGGCGTGTGGGCTGATGAAACTGCTTGGAGAGAGCAGAGGGCTGCTGGGGGACGATGAGGGATGGCGGGGATTGGTGGGGGATGGTGAGATTGAGCATAACGAGGCCAGGCAGGAGGTGCGGAGTCCAGCTGTGAGCTGAAATGAACAACGTGATGCTGCACGCTCCAAACCTGCCACGCAAACCCAGCGAGAGGAGGAACACCTTCTGGAGCACAATGCTTTCATTCTGATGCAGTCATTGTGTGAATTATTGATGACTGACACACCTCTCAACCAATCACAGCTTCCTCTCAGCACCACATTCCTTCAGGAAAAAAGTTCCTGAGCTGTTAGAAGTGAGTGAAGTTCAGATTCAAACTGACCACCAACCTAATGGGAATAACATCCCTTGGCTCCGAGTCTTCACTGAATGGTGATCTCAGACACTTTCCTCGTTGCTCCTGTTCATTATACAGGTTAGCTGGTACACAGTGGTGCATCGATTATACCACTTACAGGTGTTGTTCCCCTCTGGCATCAATGAGGCACCACTGTTATTCCTTTGGGAGGCACTTAATTGTATGAGAAGTTCATTCTCAGTCCACCTTCACTACAGCGGCTCTAGAACATCCTGCAAAGTGAGCGGTTTCTGAGATGCTGCCTCCACCCTGCTTCACCTGGTACCCTGCTATCACATCATGTCCTTTGTTCATGCTGATGGTTTTACACTCTGCTACAAATGACTGGTGTGCTCACTTATTTATACATCTGGGACAAGTACCAATCCAGGGGTGGTCATAATATTCTGATATGACTGTGAATTTCGATAGATAAAAGCACACACAAGAGTAGAACATGGTCTCTTTAACAGGAATGGAGACCAGTATGTAGGCTTGTCTCAGAGGACATGGTAGACGGTGAGGTTTTGGCTTTAGAATGTCAGACTCTGACAGACTCAGGAAAGAGAAGCGAGAGGAGATTAAGGCCCCAGCGAGGTTCAGCCTGACTGAACAGAACCAGCTTGTCAACATTAAGTTTAGAAATTGGCAGGAAATGTTGAGCAGGTATGAAATAAAAGCTTCACTCCGAACATCCGGCCCTTTAAAGAGTACAAACCTGACAGACCGCTGCTGAGAATAACAATGAAAGACATTCATTGACCACTACACTGAGCTGTGGAAGCACTACAGCCATCAACAAGACGAGATACATCAGCTCAGTTCAGTTAAGACAGGTTTAGAACCAGAGCTGTGCTTCTAACATACAGTAGCAACAAACAACACAACTCAATAGTCACCTAAATAGCCCAGCTGTTTTACAGAACTTCTCTCAAGCCTCTTAAACCTGAATTCAGATCTTAATGGTCTTCCAGACTAGTGGATGTGATTTAGGACACAGCATGACCTGTAAAATGTAAATAAATGTGAATAAAAACAGAATTCAATGATGTGCAAATCTCATTGACCTTTTTATTATTCACAATACAGGTGCTGGTCATAAAATTAGAATATCATTAAAAAGTTGATTTATTTCAGTAATTCCATTCAAAAAGTGAAACTTAAACTTTTTAATTTTGATGATTATAACTGACAACTAGGGGGGGCACGGTGGCTTAGTGGTTAGCACGTTCGCCTCTCAGCGCTGGGGTCTTGGGTTCGATTCCCCATCTGAGCGGAGTTTCCATGTTCTCCCCGTGTCTGCGTGGGTTTCCTCCGGGGTCTCCGGTTTCCTCCCACAATCCAAAAACATGGAGGTCAGGTGAATTGGGTACTCTAAAAATATTGTCCGTAGGTGTGTGTGTGTGTGTGTGTGTGTGTGTGTCACCCAGCGATGGACTGGCGCCCTGTCCTGGGCTTAGTTGAATAGTGTAATGCCCTGCCCTGCGCCCAGTGAGGGGGTGGGGGACTAACCGCGACCCTAATAAGGATTAAGCGGGTGTGATAATGAATGAATGAATAACTGACAACTAATGAAAATCCTAAATTAAGTATCTTAGAAAATTAGAATTTTACTAGAATAAGACCAATACAAAAAAAGGATTTTAGAAATGTTGGCCAACTGAAAAGTATGAACATGAGAAGTATGAGCATGTACAGCACTCAGTATTTAGTTGGGGCTCCTTTGGCCTGGATTACTGCAGTGATGTGGCGTGGCATGGAGTCAAACAGTCTGTGGCACTGCTCAGGTGTTAGGAGAGCCCAGGTTGCTGTAATAGTGGACTTCAGCTCTTCTGTATTGTTGGGTCTGGAGTATCACATCATCCTCTCCACAATACCCCATAGATTTTCTATGGGGTTAAGATCAGGCGAGTTTGCTGGCCAATTAAGAACAGGGATACCGTGGTCCTTAAACCAGGTACTGGTAGCTTTGAACAAAAAATACATATCACATGCTGAAAGTGAGACATTTTACCATTTCATGCAAAAAATATGAGCTCATTTAGAACTTCATGGCAGCATCGCATTTCTGGAAGTGTTCCTGAGCCCATGCAGTGATTCTCAGTACAGAATCTTGTCTGTTTCTTTATGCAGTGGCCACTGAGGGTGCAAAGATCATGAACATTCAACACAAACTGCAAGCTTTGTCCCTTGTGTGCAGATATTTCTTCAGATTCTTTGAATCTTTTGATGATACTATGTTCTGTAGATGATGGGGAAATTCAAAGTCTTTGCAATTTTACGTTGAGGAACATTTTTCTGAAATTGTTCCACAGTTTTCAGACTCTCTAAACTGCTATTTTTTTTACCCTTTCCCAATGTAGTGGTAGGCAATTAGTCCATCCCCTCTGTTAGGCCTCTCCCCATCACTTTGCAATGTCCCTGACTCTAGGCATGGAGGCAAACACAAGCCTCCTCCGTTGTGTGTGATGCAGCCACCGCTTCTTTTTCGAACCACTGCTGATACACCGTCACTGGAGAGCCTAACGTGCTTGGAGGAAGGCACACAGGGTCCCCAGCTCCGATTGGACCAATCAGTAGACGCCTGAGCCAGCGGACATTGTAACGTGAAAGTGATGGGGAGAGTGAGAGCGCCATCTACCCACCCAGAGAGAGCACTGCCAATTTTTTATTTCTTGGGCCCCAGCTGTTGATGGCAAACAGCATGACCGGGATTTGAACTAACGATCCTCAGGTCATAGTGGTAGCGTCTTAGCCTGCTGAGCCAGTCGGGGCCTTATTTAATATTTTTAAATAAACTTTTAATGGAACACAGGAAAACAAACACACACTGCAAACAAATCTACAATATCAACAGCAGAACCAAACTCTTAATGTTGAAACACTACATAAACCTTTAGTGCAGATTGGCATTCAAGAAAATCAGACGCCTCAGTTTGCATGGGCTGATGTGATTCCTTCTGTCTGTTCTGCCCCTTTCCTCAGGTTAATGAGAGCTAATGAGAAATTGGGAGCCGGCTCTCATTCAATGGGAGTCGGCTCTTTTGATTCACTACCAAGCATTGGCTCTTGGAGCCGGCTCTTTTGCGAACGACACTACTCCATGTACTCAGCTCAGCTAGACACTACACTTCCCAGAATCCTTAGTTCTAGCCACTGCTCTCACTCACTCCCTCCTCAGCTGTTAGGTATTACCCTCATCAGTCTCACCACTATATTTACCACGATTCTTCCTTCACTTACCGCTGGTCTGCATGCAGCCCCCTATCGTTTTCAGATCATTTTTGATCTTTCCTTCTTTCCTTGCTTAGCCTCCTTGCTAAGGGTATTTAGCCTCCATGCTAAGGGATATTTAGCTTCCTTGCTAAGGGTACTTAGCCTCCATGCTAAGGGTAACTTAGCCTCCATGCTAAAGGTTATTTAGCCTCCATGCTAAAGGTTATTTAGCCTCCATGCTAAGGGTTACTTAGCCTCCATGCTTAGGGTTACTTAGTCTCTTACTAGGCTATCTGGTTACTACCTCACTAAACTATCTGGCTATCTCTAGGCTTCTAGCTCGCTCTCTAGGCTATATGGCTTTCAGTGACTAGGCTTATGGCTATTCCTTGTTAAGAGCTGTATTTAGCTTTCATTGTTTGAGTTACTGCCTCTGTCTGTGTATCTATCCATCCTGTACATGCATGTGATGCAATACAAACTATTTTGCTTTTACCTGCGGTCATCTTTTCCTTCCTGGGCCTAGCGTGACAGTTACATGCTCATCCAGCTGGTTTTTATTAGGACCACTCATGCTTCCATCCTTCTATTTCTGCTGTCTCAACTTTTTTGAGATGCCATCTGTTTATAAGTGAGTTAATATTTTTTATGGTACATTTATTTACATTTACAGTATTTGGCAGACGTTCTTATCTAGAGTGATGTACAACAGTGCTTTGTTTCCATTAAGAGAATTATCTTGGCTAGTACATACAGATTAGAGTCCAAACTATTCTTCAGTTTAGACACTGTTAGAACTAAACCATCACTAATACCTAGAAAGAAGGTAAGATACACAATATAAGAGCATTACAATAAGAGATGTAAACTAGTTCTCGCTTAAGTGCTCCACAAGGAGATGCTCTTCAGTTTGTGTTTGAAGACTGTGAGGGACTCTGCTGTTTGAACAGTCAGTGGGAGTTTGTTCCACCACTTCGGTGCCAGGACAGAGAAGAGTCTTGATGCCAGTCTTCCACGTGTCTTGAAGGATGGTGGGTCAAGCTAAGCCGTACTGAAAGCTCTAAGGGTTCGAGGTTCAGCTCGAGACTTGACCACTTTCATTATGAACGTTATGAATGTTACACTTATATAGTGCCTTTCTAGATACCCAAGGTATTAGGTAGGGAGGGGCTGGTCCATTTCTTTCTTTGTAAATGAGCATCAGGGTTTTGAATCTGATGCGAGCAGCTACAGGAAGCCAGTGAAGTGAATGCAGCAGTGGAGTGACGTTAGAGAACTTGAGCTGATTGAAGACCAGCTGAGCAGCGGCATTCTGGATCATCTGCAGGGGCCTGATGGCTCTAATAGGAATACCAGTCAGGAGCAAATTGAAGTAGTCGAGTCTTATGTTGAAGAGAAATTAGACAAGCACCTGGACGGCATTGCACCCACTATCATCATCATTCCTGTCCCACTACTGTCACCATATCAGCACACCTGAACTTTACAACACGATCATATGATTATGATTCATCACACACTTAGAATTAGTAGACCAGAGGAGGATGGGTCCCCCATGTGAGTCTGGTTCCTCCCAAGGTTTCTTCCTCCAACTCTGAGGGAGTTTTTCCTTGCCACTGTCGCCGTTGGCTTGCTCACCGGGGATTAGGGATTAATGATTTTATTACTAACCGTGTAAAGCTGCTTTGTGACATCAGTTGTAAAAAGCGCTTTATAAATAAAATTTGATTTGATTGATTGATTGACGGCATCCTGGATCAGAAAGGGTCGGAGCCGTAGAATGTTGGAGGTAAAACATGGTAAAATGGGGGGCAGCCGTGGCCTGGTGGTTAGGGATCAGGTCTTGTGACCGGGTTTGATTCCCGGGCAGGTCATGACTGAAGTGGCCTTGAGAAAGGCACATAACCCCCACTGCTTCTCGGGCACAGTTGATAGGGCTGCCCACTGCTTCAGGCCTAGTATGTTAATGTCTCTTTCAACATCTGCTCTCCATACTGTCCCAACATTTTCTGATATTAAGATATGACAAACTGCTCCCCACTGTGACATCTGAAACTACCTGAACTGTACACCATGTGGATATTTCATGATGAATGGTGCAGAAGAAATAATCAAATCTTATTAGAATAAGACATAGAGCTTTTATTTGGGTGTGAAATGACATTTATTCTAATAAAAATGAACGTTTATTAATATGTGTATTAACAGGCAGGCTGGAGGTGAAGTTATGGGAGAACTTCAGGGTTGTGTGTGTGTGTGTGTGTGTGTGTGTGGTTGACGGATACTCCGGCGTGTCTCAGCTCATCAGTCACACGGCTGTGCTGCTGGCTCTCGGGGTTAATCGCCTATTGATTAAGAGAGCAGAGCTGTAATGCTGACAGGGTTATGGTGAGATACATCACTGCACTCAGATAAATGACCTGAGATCACTCTGCAGCTCACACTCGCAGAGAGCACTCCCTCAACCTCCCATAACGCTTGGGAAAGGCTGTAGAAATTGGAATGAGGGGTTAGATGTTTTAGAAGCTTTCTAGATGTTAAAATGATTACATTCATTCTGAATATTAATGTTATTAGACCTTTTTCTGGATATTAATATAATTACATGCTTATTGATGTTATTAGATTTTCATTGTTGAATCATTTTTGAACTACAGATCTTCTATCCATCTTCCTTGTATGTCCACTCACTGTCCACTTTATGAGCTCTACCCACTTTGTCTCTCCACTACACAGGTGTAATTACACACTTGACACATGTTTCTACAGTTAATCAGCCTCCTTTACTCCAGTCATTGCTGGTCAGATTCTGATCACAGTAATTATTTGACTGGTGAAATATTCTCAGCCTAAGGTGGATGTATGATGGCACTGATGCCAGTGTCTTGGGGAGCTCCCATGCCTGTTTACCTTCTGGCTCTCTCCTTTTAGGTAGGCTGTTCTAGATAGTTCTGCCGGAGTCAATAGCCACACTCTGATATGTCTCATAATTCTAGTTATCTATGAATCCAAACAGAACTAATTCCATCTTTGTCTTTTTCCGAGTGTGTGATTGCCCTCCGGTCCAAGGCTGATGGAAGATTGATTACTATTCTCTGCATGATGCTTCCCTGGATCAGCTGCAACAACCAACTACTGTGACCTGCTCCAGAAGCCCTACAACTACTGCCCACACTGGAGTTCATATGGACTTTGCTGGCTGTTATCATTATGTGCGCGGTGGCTTAATGGTTAGCACATTTGCCTCTCAGCACTGAGGTTTTGGGTTTGAATCCACATCTGAGCGGAGTTTCCATGTTCTCCCCGTATCTGTGTGGGTTTCCTCCGGGGTCTCCGGTTTCCTCCCACAGTCCAAAAACATGGAGATCAGGTGAATTGGCCACTCTAAAAATACCATGGTGAATGTGTATGAATGAATGTATGTATGTATGTATGCCCAGATATGGTTGGCACTCTGTCTTGGGTGATACCCGAGTACTCGATGCAGTCCTCCATGTGGACGGTTGCTTCCGGTTGAGAGTACGCTGTGCGCAACTGGCTGGTGTGTGTGGTTGAGTGTGTGTAAGTGGAGTGTGTGTCAATTGTAAAGCTTCCTTGGGTATCTAGAAAGGCGCTATATAAGTGTAACGTAATAATAAAAAAATATTATTATTATTATTATTACCATTCTCATCATCATTCCTGTCCCACTACTGTCACCATATCAGTTCACCTGAGCATTACAACAACATCATATGATTAGGATTTAACACGAACTTAAAATTAGTAGACCAGAGGAGGATGGGTCCCCCATGTGAGTCTGGTTCCTCCCAAGGTTTCTTCCTCCAGCTCTGAGGGGGTTTTTCCTTGCCACTGTCGCTGTTGGCTTGCTCAACGGGGATTAGGGATTAATGATTTGGTATTTGTTATTACTAACCCTGTAAAGCTGCTTTGTGACATCAGTTGTAAAAAGTGCTTTATAAATAAATTTGATTTGATGATGGATGTGTTTTTGTGGTGCTCAGAACTTACTTTCTGCTACAACCTGTCGTCCCGTCCAGTCGTCGTTAATCATCTGTATATTCCCAAAGTGGACGTCGCTGAAGAATATCCGATTAGTTCCGGCTGTGCTCTGGCGGTAGTCGAAGGTCAAGGCAATGATGTTCTTAAAGTAGGCGGGGTTTTCGTAGGCTTGGATGGGCATGCTCCGGGCATTTTGGTCCCAGAGGTAGGCAGTCCTCAGGGTGCTCCGCTCAGAGAAGAGAAGATAACCTTCATATGGACGACACTTGAGGCCATCCTGGTCCAGGTAACCATGAGCACACGAGCAGGACTTTCTGTTTCCTCCCAGATAAAAGCAGAGCTGCTCACAGCCTCCGTTACCTTTACCACAGGGGTTAGTACCTGAGACAGACCAGAGACATGGACATGAGGACACAGGAGCGCCATCCCATTTATCAGAAAAATCTCTCTTGTAGCTCCACCTACTGTCCACTTTATCAGAAACCCTTTTCCTCTAGCTCCTCCCACTGTCCACTTTATCAGAAAGTCCTCTCTTCTAGATCCACCCACTGAGCACTTTATGAGAAATCACGCTCTTGTAGCTCCACCCACTGCCCACTTTATGAGAAATCTTGCTCTTGTAGCTCCACCCACTGCCCACTTTATGAGAAATCTTGCTCTTGTAGCTCCACCCACTGACCACTTTTTGAGAAATCTCTCTCCATCCACTGCCAACTTTATGGAAATCTCGGTCTAGTAGCTCCACCCACTGCCCAGTTTATGAGAAATCTCACTCTTGTAGCTCCACCCACTGCCCACTTTCTAAGAAATCTCTCTCTTGTAGCTCCCCTCACTGTCGACATTTTAAGGTAGATGGAGCTCAGCATTTACAGCGAGTGGACGTACACGGTAGGGGTTTCTAATAAAGTGGCCAGGTAGTGTAATGGAAAATCGGTTTTAATGGAAATGTTCTAATTAATCATCGTGACTGTAGTGTCACAGCAGCTTTTAATTTTAGCGCTTTATTTTTCCTTTGTTGTGACCAAACGCTCTGAATCTGAATGAGATGATTAAGTACAGGCCACAAATCACAAGAGGAAGGATTTCTTTTTTCTACCTGAAGCGGTAGAGAAAGATGAGTGTAATCATTAATCACAGCCTATTCCCCATCCAGTCCACACAGTGTGTGATAAATCTCAGCGGAGCATGACGTATCATATTTTTATGGCTGTTTTCGTAAAGTCTGATTGCGTTTGATGAATGAGGCCTGGCGTGGACTCTGGTGTGGGGGTCATCTATCAGTGTGTGGAAACGGCCCGGAGGCTGAAATAAAGGAAATGAAGGCATTAGGTGAAACCTCAACCTTTCTCCCGGTCTCGGTTAAACACTTTCACGTCTCTCAGGTTCACTCCCAGGCCACTCCTGACCGTCACCGCCTTCGAGGCTTCGTTCTTGAAGCTGCGGCGAATGGAGCCGTTCGCAAAGTTCCTGTAATACACAACAGTCTTACATTTATAAACAGATTCTCATTTTCCTAAAGGCTAGAAAAACAGATATTAGTCCATAAACAACTATAACAAACACTATTAATCACTAGCACAATTTAGTTTGTCAACAGTCTCACTAAACACTATTAATCACTATAATAAAAGATATTAGTCCATAAACAACCTCAATAAAAACTATTAATCACTAGAACAGGAGATATTAATCAATAAACAACCTCAATAAACACTATTAATCACTGGAATATGAGATATTAGTCCATAAACAACGTCAACAAACACTATTAATCACTAGAATAGGAAATATTAGTTCATAAACATCCTCAATAAACACTATTAATCACTAGAATAGGAGATATTAGTTCATAAACATCCTCAATAAACACTAATAATCACTAGAATAGGAGATATTAGTAAATAAACAACCTCAATAAACACTATTAATCAGCAGAATAGGAGATATTAATCAATAAACAACCTCAATAAACAGTATTAATCAGCAGAATAGGAGATATTAGTCCATAAACCTCAATAAACACTATTAATCACTAGAACAGGAGATATTAGTCCATAAACAACCTCAATAAACACTATTCATCACTAGAACAGGAGATATTAGTCCATAAACAACCTCAATAAACACTATTAATAACTACACTAGGAGATATTAGTCCATAAACAACCTCAATAAACACTATTAATCACTAGAATAGGAGATATTAGTCCATAAACAATCTCAATAAACACTATTAAGAGAATAGGATATATTACTCCGTAAATAACCTCAATAAACACTATTAATCACTAGAACAGGAGACATCAGTCCTGCCAGAAGTGCCAAAAGTTGAGATGCTCTGAGAACTGAAGGGGTTAAAGTGAAGCAGACATATGGCATAAGGTGAAACGCAGCCACCCGTGTGATGACATTGAGCTATAAGAGATCCACACACAGATGAGTGCGGCTGAAGTGTTTGGTAAAGTGACCTTGTATGAAAGCTTGATAATCCCCACGCAGAGAACAGGGCAGCACTTTTCTTAGGCAGCCCTTCTGAAGAGACTGTAACATTGAGAGGAGAAAATAAATTACCTGTCAGGCCAGTAGAGGTACGAGCCGAAGACGGCCACGGAAAACATATCTGCTCCTCCAGCTGACAGCACAATCTCCCGCTCGGCGCCGCTCTCCAGGCTGATCCGCTCGATCTTGTCCGTGCGTGCGTCACACCAGTATAATTTGTTTTCCTGCAATGCAATTTGAAAGTACACTTCACGTGGGGCTGATGTTACCTTTATGGGTGTAGTGCATTACCAATACAGAGTAATGGAGGCCACTAAACTCCTGCACTGCTCACAGATCCATCCTGAGTGTAGTCTGATCTCCCGCTGGATCTTCCTGGAGACCTGCTAAGTGCTGAGCTGTCTTATGGATTTAGGACTGGCTTGGATACAATTCAGTTATTATGTGAAAGTGAAAGTGCACTGGGGGCAGTGAGTACACACAGGGTGGGCAGCCCTATTCATAATACCTAAGGAGCAGTTCAGGGTTAGATGCCTTGCTCAAGGGCATCATGTCCTGGGGGACTGAACTAGTGACCTTCTGGTCAGAAGACTCGCTCGCTAACCACCACTGTTAGGAATGTTTAGAAAATGTTCAAAAATAAGAGAATAACATTAACATGATAGTATTACTACACTGGTGGAATGTCACGGAGCATAAGACGAGTGCAGGCATAAAACTCTAAGCTTTAATGAAAGGGACAATCCAATATCAATATCAATTAAAAAACACAAGGTCATACACAAGAGATGACAAAACAAATGAGCGAGACTCTAAGGGGCAAGAGACGCTCTTAAGTAACAAGCAGTGTGACTGAAATGATTAACAAAGGGCAACTCCTAGAGTCTGAGGGTATTTCAGACACTCTGATATCTGACATGGCTTGACTTTTTTTTTTACAAATTACACACATCTAAAATCACTTTTTCCAAAGTGTTACACAGGCTTTTGTTCA
Organism: Crenuchus spilurus; assembly: GCA_036984385.1. Classification (NCBI taxonomy): domain Eukaryota; kingdom Metazoa; phylum Chordata; class Actinopteri; order Characiformes; family Crenuchidae; genus Crenuchus; species Crenuchus spilurus. The sequence goes on along the minus strand of BRDA01007630.1, from coordinate 21,007 downwards.
GCACAAACTCGGCAACAACAGTGTCAAAACAGTAAGAGTGTCATAAATCTATATTTTGATAAAATTTGCTCTAAAGTTAAACTTTCCAAAAAACTATTTTCAGATGTGCTGATATATTGTAAAAAAAACACTCTAAACATTTCTACCCAAGACTTTTGAGCTCAGAACTGAATAAACAGAGGTGTTGGCTACACACTGCTCATTACAGTTTTTAGAAATTGTATGTGGTTTTATTTCTAAAGCTTAACAAATGTGAGGTGACACTCTGTTTTCCTCAGCCACTAACCCTACATTGAATATTCATGAGATGAGTGTGAGGTGAGAACTCTTTTGTTCAGGATCACCTCAGGTGTGAAGTCTTTATTGAATCAACATTCCACAGATTCCGCTCAGCTGTCTGAGACGCTCTCACAGATGTGTCTCTGCTTATTTAAGCTCCTCTCACAATAATCTAAAAAATATTTTGATTTAAGCTCTATATATTTGAAAAGTAGACTGTTTAAGGATTATGAAGTATGTTTCGTTTTGTTTCTAGGATAAAATCTTGCAGAGTTATAAAAGTGTTTTTGTGAAATTTCATTAATATGGTGCCGGCTGGAGAGCCAAGTCCAGAGGGATAACGAAAACACTAAACTAAAAATTGGAATAACACAAAAGCCTGAACCAAAACATGAAACAAAATACAAAGCAGGAATGAAGAACAAAGACAAATGGAATGAAAACAAGTAAATATCTTAGTAGACAACTAAAGAAACAGCAATGATAAACAGAAAGAAAAACAAGAGTGGCTAACACAAAGAAGCTAAGCTAGTCAGAACAGAGTTAAAGAGCATGATAGCACTAAATTCACCAGGCTGGGAAGGCAAAAACAGTCAATATCTTACAGGCTAAAGAGAATACATTACATTACATTACATTGCATTTAGCGGACGCTTTTATCCAAAGCGACTTACAATAGTGGGAAAGTACAAATGTGAAAAATACTAGAGTTG
>BRDA01007630.1:2480-13069 GCA_036984385.1 Crenuchus spilurus | reverse complement strand
AAACTGTCACCCTCCACGATATTCTCTCTCCAAACACTATTTCCTCTCACACATACGTATATCTCTCCAAATACCGTCCACCACATTAGGGTCACCTAAAAAGAGATTTCTATAGCTGTGCTCATCTCTCGGCTGGAACATAGACGAGCAGAGAACAAGCAGAGAGCCTGCGGTTTGTCCTGCTTCACAAACAGCCTCATCACAGGACCATTTCGAGGAAATTGGTTGGACTTGGCTGCACTGCCATTATACAGTTTTCATGCACCGTCACCTCCACCGTAACCCAAAAAATCACTTTTATATCTTTAGAGAAAAATCCACTGGGATTACACCACCTGCCATAAACCTCTCTATATGCATACACACTCTCCTTTATCACAAACCTCTCTCTTATAGCACCTCCCACTGTCAAACTTTATCAGAAACATCTCTCCCCTGTAGCTCCACCCACTGTCCACTTTAACAGAAACATCTCTCTCTTATAGTACCTCCCAATGTCCATTTTATCAGAAACCTCTCTCCCCTGTAGCTCCACCCACTGTCCACTTTATCAGAAACCTCTCTCTTATAGCTCCACCCACTGTACACTTTATCAGAAATATCTCTCTCTTATAGCTCCACCCACTGTCCACTTTATCAGAAACATCTCTCTTATAGCTCCACCCACTGTCCACTTTATCAGAAACATCTCTCTCTTATAGCTCCACCCACTGTCCACTTTATCAGAAACCTCTCTCCCCTGTAGCTCCACCCACTGTCCACTTTATCAGAAACCTCTCTCTTATAGCTCCACCCACTGTACACTTTATCAGAAATATCTCTCTCTTATAGCTCCACCCACTGTCCACTTTATCAGAAACCTCTCTCCCCTGTAGCTCCACCCACTGTCCACTTTATCAGAAACATCTCTCTTATAGTTCCACCCACTGTACACTTTATCAGAAACCTCTCTCTTCTAGCTCCACCCACTGCACACTTTATCAGAAACCCCTCTCCTGTAGCTCCACCCATTGCCCATTTTTATCAGAAACCTCTCTCTTCTAGCTTCACCCACTGTCCATTTGATCAGAAATCCCTCTCCTGTAGCTGTTTTTCTAAGACTGATGATGTTTTAGTGTAGTTATTATAGCAGAACTCTCACCTGCATGGTAGTCCAGTCCAGCAACAGACAGTGTCCCCGTCACCGGTGTTAAAGTCTCCGAGTTATCTCCAGGATCCAACGCAATGCCCCGAATCCCCTCATGAGTCGAGTACAGCAGAAACGAACCCACACCTACCAAATACAACACATACTATAGAACAGCTCAGGTTTGAACTCTTAGACGTCTCAGACCAGTAATCACAAAGATGTTATAACAGATAACGGTGTACAGTCACATTGTTTTTAAAAAATGCTATTTTTCCTACTATATGATCTGCCTAAGAACAGCACTAACCAACCAAAACTACTCACTCACATCATGTGATTGTTTGATCCTTCTGATGTATTTCTGTAATATAAACCTATTATCAACATTACAGAAAATCTAACCATTCAAGTGTATGATATTCACTAGCTAACTTTATCAGAAACTGCTCTCCTGTAGCTCCACCCACTGTCCACTTTATCAGAAACTACTCTCCTGTAGCTCCACCCACTGTCCACTTTATCAGAAACTACTCTCCTGTAGCTCCACCCACTGTCCACTTTATCAGAAACCACTTTCTTGTAGCTCCACCCACTGTCCACTTTATCAGATATCTCCCTCTTCTAACTCCACCCACTGTCCACTTTATCAGAAACATCTCTCTTGTAGCTCCACCTACTCTATTTAGAGGATGTTGCAATATTATATTAATCATTCTCACTTACAGCTCAAAATGGATAAATTCACTGTAGTCACTTAATAATGTGAATCTATATTTTATTAAGATTTGAAATTATAATGTTGTTTTGTGTATCTCTGCAAAAGTTTGATTTACTAAATGTAATTTAAAAGTACATAATTACATCTTGCACTATATAATAATGTATTATGTAAAGTAATTATTCTGTAGTATTAGACTTCAAAGGGTTCAAATATCTCGGTTTTGGTCATTAATCTGTTCTAAAGTGCCTGATGATAACTGAAGCAATATTTCTCATAAGAGATGTAATGTAAATCCAATCTGTTCCAGACACTCCAGAATATGAACAAAAATAAATTTTATATAGAATAACTCTAGTTTTACAATACAGAAAACAATAATAAATAAAATATAAATACATACAAAAAAAGAGAAAGAAATACAAAAGACTGATGAAATTGATAAATAAACATTTAACATCACTCCTATGGGTTTACGCTCTGTTTTAGAGTGTGCCGGTTTGGTCCAACCAGCAGGCTTTATTTTATGCACCCATTCTCAGGTTTCTCGGCTGATATTTGTTTTGGCACCCATTTTCAGATGGTAGCACTGCACAATGTTGCTTTAGTGTGATGTGTTTACATTTGTTATGAGTTTTATCAACAAGAAATAATGAGAAGCAAAGCTAGAATGAACAATACACATGGTTGAGAGACAAACGCGTGGGTGGATGCTTTGTGCAAAGATTAGTGGCGAATCACATGGGTACTGCAATAAAAATCAAGTAGATGAACAATAATTGGGACAAAATTACACTGAATAAAGTCGACGATAACCTAATTGTATAATAACCAGGGCAAACAATAACCGAGGTTCCATTGTAGTTGATTGTAGTTGTTGGTTGGTGTGGTACACTCTGTAACAACTGCCTCCCAGGTTCAGTTTCCAGCCTGAGCAATACTACACTATAGCAAGTCCTTGGGCTAGACTCCCAATTCTACAGTCGCATACAAATGTAACACCACAGATAAAAGTAAAATTCCATTACTTTTTGACTAATCCGATAATTATCTGAAGCTTGTTTACCTTGGCAGGTGGTGCGGTCAGCTCGAAGGCTATAGCCGGTTGTGCACGCACAGGTCCGCATGTTCTCCGAAGTGGGCAGGCACAGCTGAGAACATCCACCATTTTTCACCATACATATGTTCTCACCTACAAACAGAGAACTGTTACAGTAATGGAACAAAATGTAATAGCTGGATAATGTTTTTTCAGGACGTAATGAGTAACTGCTACAAGGTACTAATGTGTAATGGATTACTTTTTTCATGAATGAGTAATCCCGCTACAATTTCAGAAAGGTACTATTGTGTAATGGATAACTTTCAGGAATGAGTAATGTAATTCTGCTACAATTTTAGAGAGATACTAATGTGTAATGGATTACTTTTTTCAGGAATGAGTAAAGTAATCCCGCTGCAATTTTAGAGAGGAACTAATGTGTAATGGATTACTTTTTTCAGGAATTAGTAAAGTAATCCCGCTACAATTTTAGAGAAGAACTAATGTGTAATGGATTTCTTTTTTCATGAATGAGTAAAGTAATTCCACTACAATTTTAGAAATGTACTATTGTGTAATGGATTACTTTTTCAGGAATGAGTAAAGTAATTTCACTACAATTTTAGAGAGGTAGTAATTTCTAATGGATTACCTTTTAACTTTTTTTAAGTACATGTACTGAACAATACAGGTCCGTTTCACTTAAAACAGGCTAAAATCACACTTGGCCTCAGTTCACTGATGCATTACATAAGGCTGTATACACCAGAGACCACTCCGGAGGACGTCATTCCTGGACACCTTGTCAGGGATGCCCTGTTAGCCGCCGTGAAGTGTAGTAATGAGCAAATCCTCCCGACTCCCCCATGCCCGGTGTCACAGAGATAAATGGCATCGCAAATTGGACCGCAGCCTGAAGGCCGAAGTCTGAAAGATTTACCTTAAAGACTCCTTAATTGCCATTTTTTAATCCTAATGGAACCTTAAAAGGATCCTGCACAGTGGAGGTAATGAAGCCGTCTCTGATATGAATGCCCCTCAGGCCCAAGGCTCACTGGAGGACAGGAAGGGGCACTATTTACCCTTTAAAACTCAACCTAGAGTGAGTTTATCTCACTGCATCCACTCCCTGGCCTGTTGACAACCAGCTTTAGAAACTAACATTCAACTCTTATCAATCGCTGTTCCTACATACCTGCCCTGTGAAATGACTATTATGCTGTGGACAACATGCAGACAGCCTAATTTCTTTACAATTGATTATTTGTGTAAATGGATAAACGCTAGATGGTGAAAGCTCTGTGGTTGTAAGAAAGAAAACAGCTTTATGTGAGCCATAATGAAAGGTTGGCTTCGTTAGCACGGTGTTGCTGGCTGACAAGCTTTCAAGTCAAATTGGTCTCATAGGAAAAATGGACCGTGTGGACAGATTCCCCATCAACAGCTAGTAGCTAAATGCTATTAAACAGGCTAATGGACACCACAAGTTATTTTGAAAGAAGGTAAATATAGAAAATGGCATTCATGATCAATCCAATCACCTTTTCTGGACATCATTTTAGAATGAAATTATGATTTATGCCAGATTGTAACAACACTGTTCCAACTCCAGACTGTTTGGTCTGATTGTGTGTGACAGCACCATATCAACCACCTGGGATATCATAAATACAACTTAGTGACAACCTAGCAACCATTAACAACCATTTAACCATTTAGTAGTACCATAGCATCCACCTTTGATAACATAACAACCACTTAGCAACAGCCTAGCAACCACTTAGCAAATGCCTAGCAACTGCTCAGCAACATCATAGTAACCACTTAGTAACAACCTTAGCAACAGCACAGCAACCACTTAGCAACCACACACCACCAAACATAGCAACTGCCTGGAATGCCATAATAACCACTCAGCAACAACCTATCAACAGCCTAGCAACCACAAACAACCATTTAACCACTTATCAACAGCAAAGCAAACCATATAGCTAAAAAAATTGCACTTTATTGATCATACAGCATCAGTTTAGGAACTGAATTGTAGTTGGAACCATTTTAGTTGCGCAACCATTCTATATTTCTTTCAGGAAACATACTTTTCTAATTTGAAACGCAGTAAAAGTGCCTCACAACATAAATCCACTGAAGCTAAGCAGGTTTGGGTCTGGTTAGTACTTGGAAGGGAGACCTCTAAGGAAAAGCTGCCAGAAGTGGTAATGGTGGACAACAAGAGATCCCTGGATATTTTGGCAGCAACTTTGACTGAGCAATGAACCAAAGCTAAATTTCCTGGCAACTTGTTAAGAACATGTCAATATTACATGTAAAATGATAAACAAGTTACAATAATGTACTGGGATATACTGGGATAGTGTAAGCAAGATGTAGTGTGCTTTTATTAATATACTTTTAGGAAAACTACCTTGTGGTGACTTTACACTACATTTTTCTGTTGGAGTAGAAGAGTCTAATGGCTGAAGATAAAACACTGCCATTTAGTGGCCAGGGTTTTGGACACATCACAAAATAAACCACCATCTTTTAAATGTAAACAATTCCTTAAAAATCCACACTGTGGGTCCCGAGTGGCTCAGCAGACTAAGGCGCTGCCAATATGATCCGAGAATCACAAGTTTGAATACTGATCATGTGACTTGTAATCCACTGCGGGGGCTCAAGAGATCAGAATTGACTGTGCTTTCTCTCTGGGTGGGCAAGATGGCGCACTCTTCCTACTGCTGTAAACAGTGTCAGCTGACTTGTGTGTGTGTGGGGGGCGATCCATAAGAAATGGGGATCTGGGCTTTCCTCCAATCACACTAGCTGCCCGGCAGCTTGACGTCACTGGCATCGTAGGAGGCCTGCGCTCATCTGCCCCTTTCCAAGAGAGTCAGGGACATTGCAAGTGATAGTTGATAGGGAGAGCTGATAAAAAGGGGCAGGTTAATTGGCCACTAAAATACATTGTGAGAAAATCAGGTTAAAATTACAAAAAAAATTAATAAAGAAGAAAAAACTCATAGTGTGTTTTTGACGATTTATACAGTATTACAACATATAATATTGTGACACTCAAGACTACCAACAGTTTCTTGGACAAGAAATCAATAATAGTTAAAAAAGTTTATTTTCCTAAGATATACTGGCCAGGTAGTTTCGGTAATTCAATTTAATTGAAACTGTGTAATATTTGACTTTGTTAGTTTGTGGCCCTCTTTCATGTATATTTGTCTTTATTTCCAGTTTATAAATCTCGAAATGCTTGATTATATCAACATTTAATACATATACAATACACACACACACACACACACACACACACACATTACCTTTTTGGCCGTCTTTGTCATAGACTCTGATCTGGACCACTCCGGTGGTCTTAGTTCTCAAAACCTGCATGTTCTTTCCATCTCTCTTGTTCACGGTGCCTACCTGGGCCAGCACATCATCTGCCCACCATAGCTTACTCCCTGGACAAAAATGAGAAAAGCAACATAGTGAGTCAAAGCACTATAAACCCACTTTAAAAACCTCAGCAATGCAGACAAAATAAGCCTCAAAATTTGAGGCGGAGTTTGTCCATGTTCGTTCTTCCATCCACTCCTGTGTCTCAGCTCATTTCAGCAGAAAGCCTCTATTTGGCTCTGGCTGAGTGCACTCGCACTGCTCTCCAAACTCAGACACAGTTAGCTGAGCTCAGTAATGCAAAGAGCAGCACAGCTGTGGGTCGAGGGAATGGACCGAAATGTGTGCAGCACCTAAAATAAGGCATAAAAGCGTTTCTAAACTTTGATGCTCTGGTGTCATGAAAGACTGGAAGGTCCACAGTTTAATATGGACATGTACCCTGGAGAACTCCTTTACCCATCATCATTCAGAACTCATTGACCTCATTCACTCAAGTGTAACCCACTACACCTGTTCATTTAGGAGTGCCTGGTTATTACATCCACTCAAGAGTATTCCACTTCATTCATTAAAGAGTGACTTATTCCTGCTTTCATTCAGGAGTGTCTAATTACCCTGACTTCATTCAGCAGAACCCAGTAACCCCCATTAGTCAGGAATACCCCATTGCCCCTCCATTCAAGAGTATCCCACTACTCATTCACTCAAGAGTGCCCCAAATTCCCTCTACCCCTCATTCAAGAACACCCAATGTGATGGTCATGAGGACGAGACAATGGGCTTGGTGGTCACATGGGGCTGGAGCTCTGCTTCTGACCCCAAGTAGCTGAGGCTGGTTAAAGACAGAGTTTTCACTCAGAGAGAGCTAAGCTAGGCCACAGGTAGGAGTTTGAGGGCAGGGTAGAGGGCACATTGTCCCAAAAAGAGATAAGTAATAACTACTCAGTACTCCTTCATTCAGGAGAACAACAATACTCCATCATTCAAAAGCAATCAACTACTTCCTTATTCAAGAAAACCAAACTATTCTTGCAATCAAGAGTATCAAAGTACTCATTCAAGAGTACCCCTTTATTCCTTCAATCAAGAGTACCCCATAACTCTCTTACTGAAGACAAACAAAGTACTGAATCATTAAAGTCAACCCAATTACTCTTGCAATCAAGAGTACCCTACTACCCACACAATCAAGAGTAGCCCACTACCCACACAATCAAGAGTACCCTACTACCCACACAATCAAGAGTAGCCCACTACCCACACAATCAAGAGTACCCCATAACTCTCTTACTGAAGACAACCAAAGTACTGAATCATTAAAGTCAACCCAATTACTCTTGCAATCAAGAGTACCCCACTACCCACACAATCAAGAGTACCCCACTACCCAGACAATCAAGAGTACCCTACTACCCACACAATCAAGAGTACCCCACTACCCACACAATCAAGAGTACCCGACTACCCACACAATCAAGGGTACCCCACTATCCACACAATCAAGAGTACCCCACTACCCACACAATCAAAGAGTACCCCACTACCTACACAATTAAGAGTACCCTATTACCCACACAATCAAGAGTACCCCACTATCCACACAATCAAAGAGTACCCCACTACCCACACAATCAAGAGTACCCCACTACCCACACAATTAAGAGTACCCTATTACCCACACAATAGAGAGTACCCTACTACCCACACAATCAAGAGTACCCCACTACCCACACAATTAAGAGTACCCTATTATCCACACAATCAAGAGAACCCTACTACACACACAATCAAGAGTACCCCACTACCTTTTTACCCCCTACTATAATTTTTTACTCCAAGTCCATTCATTCAGGAATATCCCACCACCTGAATATATTTCAGAAGCTACCAATGACTGAAGAGCATGTTACTCTTATTACCTCAGGTGACCAGTATTCTTCAGCATTCCACTCACTTAAGAGAACCCATTATTATTCAAAAATATACCTTCTGCTTCCACTATTCAGGTATCTCAGTCCTAATCATTAGTACACTTGCTCTATATGTTTTGTTGTCTTATGTGATTTCTCAGGTAGATTGGTAAGTAGCTAATTTGTTGGATGAGATGTGTTAGGACAATTTCCATGTCCAGTGATTAGGTCTGGGACTCCAGGAACAGAAGTTAGATCAGTGAATTTCCTTAGAACTGAAGGGTTGTGGCCTGGTGGTTTTGGACAATTGTGACTGGAAGGTCACCAGTTCAATCCCCTGGCAGGACTTGACTGAAGTGCCCTGGCACAAGGCACCAAAACCTCAACTGCCTCATGGGCACCAATCAATGATGGTGAAAGAGTGGATCCCTGCAGCCTGAGACAAACCTCAGAGCTAAAGTCAAACACACAGGACAGAAACAATGCACTTGGCCCATAATGCCCTTGATGCTGCTAATATATGGGAGAACAAAGATGACTCTGTCCTGACACTCTCGACATGCAGACAGTTACTAAAAATGTAATGAAATGGGGAAAAATGAATTAATAATACATAATAATCGCCTCCCTTGTTCAATTACTCAGTGGCTGGGGCAGTAAAAACGGGGTTAATTAGAGATTAATATTAAAATGATGAGTGTAACAATAAGGCAGAGAGGAAACAAGGGAGCAAGCTGTTGGAAAGGGAAAACGAGAACACTGGTGAAAGATTCAGAGCACGAGAGAACATATCTATGTCGCCACCATTCACCGAGATACGTCCTTGCCCGCTTGTTGAAATCTCAGATTTTTTTCCCCTTGCAAACTCATTTTCACTCGTTTCTTTAATTCCGGTACCTGTTCCTGGAGAACCCCGCGGTCAGAAACCTCCTTAGCAATGCAAAGCAAGCCCAGGCTTCTCAAACATCAGAGCAGCTGTGTGGAGCCTTCAGCCTCCCAGCCCGCTGACGGCTGTCATATCATCATATCACACGGCAGAGAGCGGCTCTGCTAATCAGCTGCTGCCGCTTTAGGAGGAGAGCGTATGCTAATATACATACTGCTCATCAAATGTTTGGGGACTTTTTTTTTTGGGTTGTGAAATGGGAGGAGAACCAAGCCTGAAGCTCTGCCTCCTTCTAATCTACCTTCCATTTCATTTAACAGTCTTATCTCCATTTATCAAGGGAATCCAGCTCTTGCTCAAAGCAGAAGGTACTCAGAATGTCTCCCTAAGGTTCTACGTACACGTACCATGTATCTACACTCACTGTCCACTGAGCATATAAGTGCACTATGTACAGACTCTAGTCCATCTGTTTCTCTGTGTACTTTGCTGACCCTGTTCTTCAATGATCGTGACCCCCGCAGAGCAGGTGGACCATTTCTCAGTGACACTGATGTGGTGGTGGTGTGTTAGGACCAGACAACCTCAGATTAAACACCTCAGTGTCAACAATGGTGTGAAAATAGTGCCAGCCTACAGCATCAGGACTAGAGGACCAACACAAACTGTGCTGAACTGCTGTCTCTGACTTTACATCTACAAGCTGGACCAGTGAGTGGACACAGTGTTTTACAACTCCATCAGCTCACACTCTAACACACCACCACCACGTCAGTGTCACAGAAGTGCACAACTACCATTTTGAGGTTGCCACATATACACAATGTGGAGAAAAGTACTGGGACACCTGCTCATTCATTGAGTATAGAGTTTATTTTTGCTTTTGTTGGAGTCACTACTGTCCAGAGAAGACTTTCTACTAGATGTTGTACTAGCACTGCTGTGAGGATTTGATTGCATTCTGACAGAGCATCAGTGAGGTGGATGATCACCACCACCACCACCTCATCCACAACTCCACCAACTCATCCAAAAAGAACTGGATGAAGCAGAGAACAGCTCAATGCTGGGGGGCTTTACACCCCTCTAGGCCACACCTGCCAAAAGGTTCATGGTCCCCATGGCAGTGTGTGTGCGTTTATATATCTGTGTCTTCAAGTAAGGTAATTAGAAGTGTCCACAAACTTTTGGACATGTATGTATATGTCGTTCTTGCCCTGGTTAGTCTTTAATATGTTAATAAGTACAATAACATGCTTGTTTACTACAAATACAAACAAAAACAAAAGAAGTGCTTATTAGACTGGTAGTACATTAGCGTTTAAATCAGCTTCCACGGAATTACTGTCAGCAGCCGCTGCAGGCTAACGCTCCTCTCCTCTAATGAGACGCTGCATGTACTGACAGCGGCCAAATCACCTTAAATAAGGAGGATAAACAATAAACAGACACTGCTGCTTGTGTGTGTGTGTGTGTGTGTGTGTGAGTGTGTG
>BRDA01007629.1:16996-28296 GCA_036984385.1 Crenuchus spilurus | reverse complement strand
TCTCATCCCGACCAAAACCAACAGACTTCAGTCTCAACCCGACCAAAACCAACAGACTTCAGTCTAAACTCGACCAAAACCAACAGACTTCAGTCCAAAACCAACAGACTTCAGTCTAAACTCGACCAAAACCAACAGACTTCAGTCTCATCCCGACCAAAACCAACAGACTTCAGTCTCAACCTAACCAAAACCAACAGACTTCAGTCTCAACCTGTCCAAAACCAACAGACTTCAGTCTAAACTCGACCAAAACCAACAGACTTCAGTCTAAAACCAACAGAATTCAGTCTCAACCTGACCAAAACCAACAGACTTCAGTCTCAACCCGACCAAAACCAACAGACTTCAATCTCAACCCGACCAAAACCAACAGACTTCAGTCTAAACTCGACCAAAACCAAAAGACTTCAGTCTAAAACCAACAGAATTCAGTCTCAACTCGACCAAAACCAACAGAATTCAGTGTCAACTCGACCAAAACCAACAGAATTCAGTCTCAACTCGACCAAAACCAACAGAATTCAGTCTCAACTCAACCAAAACCAACAGACTTCAGTCTCAACCCGACATAAACCAACAGAATTCAGTCTAAATCCAACTGAAATCAACAAAACTCAGTCTGAACCCAACATAATTTAATCTGAACCCAATCGAAACCCAAAAGACTTCAGTCTAAAGTCGACTATAAGCCATCAGAATTGAGTCTTAAGTCTGAGTCAAAGCAGAGCTTTATGTGTGAGACTGGACGGATCATGTTTAAGAAGAACCACAATCAGTCAGAGGTTAATGTGGGTCAGAAACTTTCAGAACTTCCACCTGAACTCAACTCAAACTTAGTGAATGTGTCTGAACCGGACCTGAGCAGTCAGAACCCTGCCGGGTTTGGATAAATGTGTGCTGCCCTTGAGGTGTGACTTACTTGAGGTCAGAGAGCTTGTTCTGGTTCCATTTGTGAAAGACAGAACCCAGCATAGCTCCGTATTTGAATTCAGTAACACGGCCCAGTGTGTAGTATTCACTGGCTTTAATGGGCTCGTCTCCCAGATCAATGACCTGAAAGGACATCAGAGAGAGCTGACCTGTGACTCAGCCACAGGAAGTACTGAGCAGGAAGGGGAGGAGTCTGCTGCTCTGTGTACTACATGCATTAGTCTTAAGGCTCAGGCACACGGGCGGGGGGGTGAGCATGACATACAAACAATAAATCATAATAAAAAATTCTCAGCGAGTGACTGAGCTTCACCTGCAAACTTTAACTCTGACACATGAACTCTGGTCCCTGATCAATAACACTGATACCATTCTGTCATTATAAACTGTATCACTGTGCATGTGGACACTCTGTACTGTCTGCAGATTACCCCCACACTTTAAAGGTTGTTTGAGGTTGTCACAGCTGTTTTCTGTGGAAAAGTAAATACGGTACAAACAGAACACACTGATTTACAAATCTCAGTTTATTTACAGTTTACTTACAGTTTACTTGGTTTATTTACAGTTTATTTGCAGTTTACTTAGTTTATTTAGAGTTTATTTAGTTTATTTACAGTTTACTTAGTTTATTTACAGTTTACTTAGTTTATTTAGTTTATTTACAGTTTACTTAGTTTATTTAGTTTATTTACAGTTTATTTACAGTTTACTTAGTTTATTTACAGTTTACTTGGTTTATTTACAGTTTATTTAGTTTATTTAGAGTTTATTTACAGTTTACTTAGTTTATTTAGAGTTGTATTTACAGTTTATTTAGTTTATTTACAGTTTATTTACAGTATAACAGAAAACACATTTCAGGTGTTTAAAGTGAGACATTTGACTGTTTCATGACTCGTTTAGATCTCACTGAAACACGCATGTCTATCACTCAGCAGCATCTCCTCCCGTTCTTCTCCAGCTTCTCAGCAGTCCTGCGTCCTCACAGCACTGTTCACTGTCATACTGCTCATGTTCCTGAGCCCATGCAGTGATTTTTACTACAGATGTTCCTGTTTTTAACGCAGAGCAGCCTGAGAACCCGAAGATCTCACTGATCTAATACTGACCCTCAGCCTCGGCCCCTGTGCTCAGGAAAACCTGCAGATGCTCTGAACTCCGAAATGTTATGAGCTGTAGATGCTCAGATATTCAGACTCTTCACAGTTTCACATCCAGGAATATTTTTCTGAAATTGTTCCACAACTTTTCACAAATGGGTGAACCTCTGTCCTCTAAAAGGTTCTTTTTAAACCCGGTCATGTGACAGTGACTGCAAATTTCTCCTCCAGCTGTTTTCATTAGTACCACTTACAGGTCCAGCGCTTTGTTGCCTCGTCCAAACATCTCTGAGATGTGCTGCTGTCATCAGATTCTGAATAAGTTATTTTATATGAAATGGTCAAGCTTTCAACATCTGATGTGTTCTATAAATAAAATAAATAAAATGCGAGTCTGTGAGATTTGTAAATCACTGTGTTCTGCTTGGACTGACATTTATTTACAGTTTACACAGCGTCCCAGCTTTTTTAGACCTGTGTTGTTTATGTACCTGCATGTTTTATATAATACCACAGAGACAGCACATTCTAATTCAGTGTGTATGACAGTAAATCTAAGAAATCTGACTCTGACTTTAGATACTGACTGTCTGCAGATGTGAAACTAAAACGAGGCCCGTTTACACTCCTGAGTTCTGGCCCATTTTGCAAGTCAACGCAAAATACAAGAGCACAGTCTGAGTCGGGCTTTATAACTAAAGTGTGAAATTAAACAGTAAACCTGTCTCCATCACTGATGCTCTGTGGATGAGGGAGGACTGTCAACATAGATGTTTTACCACTGAAAAGAATGTCCAGAATGATTCAAACTGGTACAGAGCGCCTGGGTTACAGTGTGCTGAGGGGTGCGGTGTGGCCTAAATAAAACTGAGCATTACTTCCTGGTATATGAGCGGTCTGGAGCCTTCAGGGAACCACTTTGTGTTGAGGTTGTGCAGCCTTCCATATATAACCTTCAGGTCATCTGGCCACATGTGCTTGCAAGCGTCTACACGAAAGCCAGCCACGCCCATGTCCACCAGAGAGTTTAAGTAGTCCACTATTTTCCCACGCACATGCTCCTTCTCCTGGGCCAGGTCAAGCAGTCCCAGTAAACGACAGTTACGCACCTTCAGGAAAATGGTTAAAGATAGTTTCAAACCCTGATCCTGCTGTCACCATGTGGACAATATAATGTCTATTGTTTATATAAAAAGTGCTCTATAATGTTCTATAATGTTCATATGATCCACACAGTCACTCTGACAGACTGTAATACTCTACAGGAAGTGTAGGGGGCGATATGACTTCTATTGTTTATATAAAAAGTGTCTATAATGTTCTATAATGTTCATATGATCCACACAGTCTTCTGACAGACTGTAATAGTCTACAGGAAGTGTAGGGGGTGATATGACTTCTATTGTTTATATAAAAAGTGTCTATAATGTTCTATAATGTTCATATGATCCACGCAGTCACTCTGACAGACTGTAATACTCTACAGGAAGTGTAGGGGGCGATATGACTTCTATTGTTTATATAAAAAGTGTCTATAATGTTCTATAATGTTTATATGATCCACACAGTCACTCTGACAGACTGTAATACTCTACAGGAAGTGTAGGGGGTGATGTGACCTAATGGGGGTAAGTGAGTAATGGCAGTACTGTGACAGGGTACTTAATCAAATAACAGCTTAATTAAATTTAGAATATTTTAGCTGTGAGCGTACAGAACACCGCGGGCACAGGAAGTGCAGGCCAGGGTTAAGAAGCTGCTCTGGAGTTTAGAATAGGAAAGCAAACATATTTACTGTCCAATGGCATTCCCAACCAAGTGATCTTTCATCGTTTCCAGAATTATACCTGATAAATGTCTTGGTAATTCTCAATATTTCCACCGCGGCTGGTGCATTTATCATCGTTGAAGTCGGCGGCGGAATAGGGCACAGATGGGAACTCCTCTCGGCTGGCATTGAAGTATGAGCCACAGGTCGAGCGGCTGCCCTCCTCTGCGTCCGCCATGCACATGTGATTGATGACGATGTCGGCGTAGATCTTCACCTGCAGGAAACGTGTGCAGGTTCATTTCCATAACAACACAAGCGCCACACCGTCCATCAGCAGACAGGGGCAGCCTGCCAGGGGAGCCTCAAACGGGCCCTAACTACCAAAAATTAAGTCCTGACAAGTGACATTATCCTAAATCTATTAAATCTATTCAGTCCATTATTAGACTATTTGTCTTGATATAAACACACATATAGACAGTAAATATAAAACATTTCAATTAAATAATATTACAATCAACATCATTCAAAATTTTAAGTCACATATTTTATATTTATGTCCCAAAGTGACACATTTACAGTGTTTCTGTTTTAATGTTGATATTAATTTAACCGTAAATAAAATAATCACGTCAGATTCTCATTTGTATGAGTCAGCTGATCAATGTTCAGATTATGTTCATAAAAAGCTTTTATAAAAGTCAGTTTAAGTGTAATAATAAAATAAATAAATAAATAAATAAACAAACAAATAAACCTTTTTTTAATTAAATCATAAACAAAAATAAACTTATCAGGATACTGTAATCTCTGGAGATGCACTAGAAGACCTTTTATGTGTTCTAAAGATTGGCACACCAGAGGAACCCTTACAAAAGGTTCTGTAAAAGCCTTTAAGGGTTCTCTGAAGGAGTGTTGAGAGGTAAAAGGATGGAGGAACTGTGTGAAGTCTTAAA
Organism: Crenuchus spilurus; assembly: GCA_036984385.1. Lineage (NCBI taxonomy): Eukaryota > Metazoa > Chordata > Actinopteri > Characiformes > Crenuchidae > Crenuchus > Crenuchus spilurus. The sequence goes on along the minus strand of BRDA01007629.1, from coordinate 23,533 downwards.
TAAATAAACATTTGTTTCTAAAAACTTAAAGGTTTTTTTAATTGAAATTAAGGTTCTTGTAGGAACCACTATTGTTCTAAAGGAACATTATACAGAACGGGCTCCTCCAAAAGCCTTGAACAACTCTTCACATGTAAAGTAAAAGTGACACACTGAACACTGTGGGGGGCATTGAGCACACGTGCCGCAGTGGTGGGCAGCCCTGGTCACTTCTAACGGAACGGGCAAGCGTCTTGTCACAAGGCTGGTTCCCTAGCTCAGGCCCATGGCTGCACCCAAACTTTAAGGCACCTTTGGCAACTGTTAAAGGTTCTGCTGGTGTGACCACCTGAGGAACCGCTCAGATCTCAGAGGAAGCTGCTGGTTTTAGTGTGTAGACGTTGGAATGCTGAGAAGGAGCTGTTCCTCTGGATTACTGCACCAAAGTGCTAAAAGCATCAGCAGCATCATCAGCAGCATCATCAGCAGCATCAGCAGCAGCCTACCCCAACATCATTGCATCTGCTGATCATGTCCCGGAGCTCGTGTTCTGTGCCGGATCTGGAGCACAGATTGTAGCTGACAGGCTGGTACCGCTCCCACCACGGCCGGTGCGGTTTGGAAATCACAATATGCTCGCTGGGAGGAGAAATCTGTTGGAGGGAACCAATTATGTCTTTCAGGACGATGCTCTGCATCTCTTGCGACAAACATCCAGATATTACGGAGAACAAATATGAGATTTACACACATTTACCCCCCCGGCCGGGCACGTTTGGGGGTTTCTTTAGTTTTACACTGGAGCTACGAGGCTAATACAGCTGAAAAGTCACCGAAGCTTATGTACAACAATTAGCATCAAACTGCATGTTGGTCAGACTTTACTGCAGTGTGTAGTGCAGCTACATAAGACTGATATAACCCTACAGCCTTTATAACTGTTTATAACAGATGTGATGATCTCATAATCAGTACTCTACAGTACAGTCTGACATTAACACTCACAGATCTCAGAAAACTTTTATAAAATAACTGATAACAGCTACACTGTGCAGTAAAGTGAACTTCCCCTTTAAGCAATGTTATAATGTGACATAACTTCCTGTCTGATCATGTACCTGAACTCCATCAAAGCCATTAGGTGCCAAGTATCTCTCACACTCATCAGCTACATCAGACCAGCGCCACTCAAACAGGTGGACAATTGATCCTCCCTGGTGACTGAGTGAGTGGTACTGGGACAGACCCAGTCCGAATCCCAGCGCCAGCAAACACCACTTTGTCCTCACCTGGACCCAGGAAGAGAGAAAGTGGTTAAATATAGGGTGACCATATGTGACTTACGACTTACAGTTGGGGGTGAGGTGCCTTACTCAAGGGCACTTCAGTCGTGACCTGCCCGGGGATCGAACCAGCGACCTTCAGGTCACCAGACCACATCCTTACCCACTGGGCCACGGCTAGAATTTCTAATAAGCAGAAATTCTGAATTATTTTAACAATAGTTAAACTTAGAGGCATGTAAATAGATGGCTTATCACAGACTGGTAGATGCACACACACACACACACACACACACACAAATGTAAATATTAATGAATTTTAAAATGAAACCCTGTATTAAATGGAGACAGGCGAGCATTAGGACCCAGCAGAAATCCAAGAGCTCTATCTGAAATCTTTAGGCTGAACACAAGCTCACTGATTGGCTCTGCCGTTTCTTGCTAACGTGTGATTGGCTGCTGTCACTCCCTCAAGCAGTCAGTTTTCACCTGTAAGTTAACATGTTGAGCGTTTGTTCTGTCTGTGTCACGTCAGGTAGACGTATTTTAATATCAGAGGGTCTTTTGGCTCGGCTCACTAAGAAGAGCCGGCTCTTTTGGCTCCCGAGTGGCTCCTTAGATTTGGTTGTTTAAATCAATGTATTATTATTATTATTATTATTATTATTATTATTATTATTATTTTATTACTATTATTATTTTACATTTATTTTTTATATTATTAAATTGTTTAAAATTCATTACGAGTGTAAAAACATACATTGTATGAAATATGAATTGTTTATAAGGCTTTATTTATATAAAAATAAAGTAAAGTAAAGTAAACAAACAGGTCCAGTCTCTAAATGTGTGTATTATTTGTAAATTTGTAACTACACCATATGAAATGTCCACGTTGTGACGTATACACTCTGCCTTTACTGTCCATCACGTTAAAATGCGTCCAAACTACGTTTCCGGTCGCTCACGTTCCTCACCTGTCCAGCCTGTAGTCTGTCTCTCGCGCGCGACTCTCCCTCCTGTTCTGTGCTCACTGTGCGTCACTACGTGTCTGTAACCACGCCCCTTTCCCCTCCCCGCTGCGCTCCTGCTCAGTGGACACACACACACACACACACACACACACACACACACACACGCTGCCACACTGTTGACCAATCACGTGCGGCAAAAAAAAAAAAAAAGAATCGGCTCACTCTCAGGAGCCGGTTCCCGTCCTTCACTTCAAAGAGCCGGCTCAAAAAGAGGACACGTCCGTGTAACAGAGGACGTCTGGTCACCCTAATTAAATATGAGACAGAGTGCTGTAGGCCTGTGTGATACACACTATAGTCCAGCTGTCCCGGCTTTATGGAGAAGCAGAACCGGTTCTGAGAGTGAACAGAGTGAAGAAGACTCACCTTCATGCTGAAGAGCTTGTTTGAGGAGGAGCTGCTGAACACCTGCTTCTGCTTCTCTGGGACCGAGTCACAGCAGGCCGGAAGCAGCGGGCTGGAGTTCCTCATACAGCCCAGAGCGCGCGCGCACACACACACACACAGGCCCGGCCGGACTCCTCTGCTGCTTTAATGGTACAGTCCAGATTTAACCCTCAGTGACCTGAGAGAGTCTGACTGCTGACTGTTATAGTGGTGAGAAAAAATAAATACACCCTTTTCTACTGATTACACACACACACACACACACACACACAGAAATAAATAGTCATCTGGTCTTAAAATGACCAAAAGATAACACGGAACAGGTTCCACTGTCCATTTATTGAGCGCTGGCCCATTTTCACTGTGCTGGTACAGAGAACCACAGAATTCAGAGAACTTATGACTGTACGTGTGAGTGTGTATATATACAGTACTATCAGAACATTATGACTAATAGAATAACCACCCTGGGCTTGGATGACACTGCTGAGACATCCTGGCATGGACTGTGTTAGTTGACAGAAGGTTCTGGAGGCACTCGTGCCCGTTCCAGAACATCACACAGTGTCTGAGACACTCCCTCCACCATGTTTCACAGCTACACTGTTATCCTCAGTCACATCACGTCCTTTACTCATGACTCTGATCCTGTGCTCTTATTTATACAGTAAACACGGTCAGGTGACCTTTCTCAACCAAACCAGGTCATAATATATCAATTACAGCTGATAACTGCACCTGATTATTTAAATGATATACACAGAGAAACAATAAAGACTGTAGAACCTGAAGAACTACTGTTTCTTCATGTTCCTGCACACGGGTCTGTTAAACTCCATCAACAGCACTTTAATAACGTCCTGATTAAGCAGATCTTAATCATGAATTATGAGAAACATCAGATAAACGGTCTTTAAGTCAAACAGCACTACAGACTTTCTCATGACGAGGTTTCAGCTGTAATACTGTGTATATATATATATATATATGTTACTGTATATGATGTTTTGTACACAGTGTTAATGTGAAACGATACATTATGAGCAAAAGTTAGTGCCCCCTGGTTAAACAGCAGTGCCAGTACAGTTGACTGAGTGCATCTGTACTGCATTTAGTGGAAGAGTCTAATGGCTGTAGATTACAACAGTGCCATCTACTGGTTTAAACACAATTATTTTACATTGATTATAAATGTTTATGAGCATCACTACATATAAGACTGTGAGACCTGTGTTGATATTTTCTCACATCTCTATTAAAAAGCCTTCAGTAAGATTCAGCCTCCTGTACATTTAAACTCCAGCAGTGAACATATTTACACTCCAATCGCAATCAAGAGGTCAAAGCACTGAATACAAATACCAGTCGAGCTCCCACAGAGCCGAGTCAAGGCCAGTTCCTCTGCATTTCTCTGTCTGTTTGTTTGTTTGCTTGTGCCGAGTCTCTGGACGTTTTCTGTATTGACACGGCCATCTGTTGCGGTGCCACCGAGGGCTGAGCTGGCTGTCTGATAGCTCACTTTCTAATTTTACTCCCCATCAAATTTAGAAAGCGAGCAATCAGACAGCATCTCCATCACCAGCACTGCACACAATAATCCACAGCCAAGAAATTAAACATTAAACAGCAGCTAATAGGCCGTATTATTTAACTCCGTCCGGCTATTACAGCTCAGCTTTCAGAGCTAAACGAGACCCCTCGGTCAAAAGTAAGTCTCACAAAGTAGCCAGGAATACAACCACCCACAGCTCAGTATAAAAACACTGACATTATCATAAAACACTCACTGGTTCACTGTTTTATACATATCTGTGTATCTGAAAAACAACCAACACACAAACTGTGAAACAAGACAACACAGTCACTTTGTCATGACGGGCCGGGTCTTAAAACATGAAATTCAACAAGAACTGGGCTCCTCTTATTAGTCTATTATCCATTCAACCTGAAATAGCAAAGCAGTTACGGTAATTAGTCCAATAACTTTCCCATTCCACCTTAAACAGTAAGAAATGTCCCATTCATTCATTTAAGAAATGTCCCATTCCACCTTAAACAGTAAGAAATGTCCCATTCATTCAAGAAATGTCCCATTCCACCTTAAACAGTAAGAAATGCCCCGTTCCACCTTAAACAGTAAGAAATGCCCCGTTCCACCTTAAACAGTAAGAAATGTCCCGTTCCACCTTAAACAGTAAGAAATGTCCCGTTCCACCTTAAACAGTAAGAAATGCCCCGTTCCACCTTAAACAGTAAGAAATGCCCAATGCCCCGTTCCACCTTAAACAGTAAGAAATGTCCCGTTCCACCTTAAACAGTAAGAAATGTCCCGTTCCACCTTAAACAGTAAGAAATGTCTCGTTCCACCTTAAACAGTAAGAAATGTCTCATTCCACCTTAAACAGTAAGAAATGTCTCATTCCACCTTAAACAGTAAGAAATGTCTCATTCCACCTTAAACAATAAGAAATGTCCCATTCATTCATTTAAGATATTTCCCATTCCACCTTAAATGCTGCAGGAGCTCCACTCCTCTGGCTGGTAGTGAATGTAAATAAGAGGTAAAGGTCAGCTTGGTGATTAGTGCTGATGTTAAAGACATTCAGTAAATGTTTTGTTGGACTGATGACTGTGTGACTAGCTTAGTGCTGCTGTTACGTGGTTATAATCTGGTTTAGAGGCTGAATGTGGGTTTACGGTCCCGCTCTGCTCTGATGTGCGAGTGCAGACTAATGTGCTGTGGAGTTGGGAGTAGATACTGTGATGCTGACAGAGCTGAATTGTGATTGGCTAGAACCTCTGCGGAAGCTCTTAGGAGGCGGGCTGAGCAGATGCTGAGCAGGACAGTTTAGAAAGGAGCTGGTATGCCTGAACCTTTTGGGATTTTAAACAAAGCATCTTTCATTAAGACCTCCAGACAACCGGCCCTGCGGAGACGAGCTGGGTCCCTTTAATTACAATAAATATCCAGAATTCATCAGATTTTTAAAATCTTTAAAAGCAAGAACAGACACCTGAGAGACAGGGGCATCACACACTTCAGTTTATTTGTACACACCTGAATACACATAAAAAGCACTCTGCTTGCTTTACAATCATCTGAAGGATGGACGTCACGGAGGAGTCTGGGCTGAAAGCAGAAACGGCTATAAAAGATAAAACATTACATAACACACATTACACAAAGATCACATCAGCATCAACTGTATTCAGACTCTTTCTGAAAGGATATGCATGATCAAGGATACACATTTCCTGCAGAGGCTCTACATCTTCAACAAGGACACACGGTGATGTCAGTTACGAACAAAATAGACTCCATTAGTGTACAAGAAGCTGAGCAGATACAACCACTACAGATACTTCATCATCCGAGCTTTCACTCATTTACAGTGCATACAATTAGCCCCGCCCATTCAGCAGAACAGTGTAGCCCAGCCCATCCAACCTTTTACAGTTAGCCCCGCTCATTCAGCCTTTTACAATTTAGCCCCGCCCATTCAACCTTTTAGTTTAGCCCCGCCCATTCAACCTTTTACAGTTTATTTCCACCCATTCAACCTTTTACAGTGTAGCCCTGCCCATTCAACCTTTTACAGTTTAGCTCTGCCCTTTCAGCCTATTACAGTTTAACCCCGCCCATTCAGCCTAACAGTTTAGCCGCGCCCATTCAGCCTAACAGTTTAGCCCCACCCATTCAGCTTATTACAGTTTAGCCCCGCCGATTCAGCCTATAAGTTTAGCCCCACCCATTCAGTCTACAAACCGGATTCCAAAAAAAGTTGGGACGCTATACAAATTGTGAATAAAAACTGAATGCAATGATGTGGAGATGGCAAATGTCAATATTTTAT
>BRDA01007627.1:21473-51134 GCA_036984385.1 Crenuchus spilurus | reverse complement strand
TGATTCTGGTGTAATTCTTTTCATAAGGGGTTTGTGAACTGCTCTTTGTCTGGCCTGTCACCTAGGACCTGTTTGCCATGGGAGACCCTACCAGGAGCATAAAGCCCCAGACAACATAGCCCCTAGGATCATTCAAGCACGCAAACCCCTCCACCGCTGTAAGGTGGCAGTTCAAGGAGGGGCAAAATATTCTCATTTAGAGCATTTAACTGAAAATGAATAACTGGTCAAAAACCTGATTACTGAAAGAACTCATATTATTTAAATTAAGTTCTAATTTATTTTTAACAGATGTAATAATAAGCCTGGATAGATAGACAGACAGACAGTAGTGTACTATTATAAATGTACTATCTGTAACTATAAATATGTGTTTGTGTGTGTGTGTGTGTGTGTGTGTGTGTGTGTGTGTGTGCAGGAGACTGCATTGCGCCCGGAACTACATTCATATTCAGTTGTTCTTCAGCTTCATCCTCAAAGCTGTGTCTGTGTTCATAAAGGATGCTACACTGTTTGCTGGTGAAGACACTGATCACTGCACTCTCTCTACAGTGAGTCTGTAAGCATACACACTCTGTGGGTCTACCAAATTTACAGGAAATTCAAAAAGAGCTTAGTATCTTAAATATCACAGATTTCTTTTAAAGAAGTGTACTATTTCACAGCAGGTCCTAAACTTAATTGCATAGAATATATATTATGAGTGCAGTCTTGGACCCTGCAAACATCTTTTTTTTTGCATATAGTGCCTTTCTCCATCTCAGCATGCTTTACAGCAGTCAGAACACATACAAATACACACACACACACACACACACACACACACACACACACACACACACACAGAGAGAGAGAGAGAGAGAGAGAGCCATGCCAGCCATGATGTAGCATCACACTTCAGTGAGGCACAGTTCACTCAACCCGGGAAAATAGTGCACTAGTTCAGCTTTGGCATTAAACTCTCATCACTCTCAGGTGATGCCCATCACTCTTAGGTGCCAAATATTGCACCTCCCATGGTTACATTAACCCATAATGTTCAATAACATATGTATGCTATTTTCTTTGATTTTTTTTTAGGATCCCACTTTTTTAATATACACTTTAAATATACAATGAGATGACTCCTTATGGTAGAATTAGAACATAAACTACAATTACAAAAATGTACAATCAGATTCTAATTTTGTTCACTTTTTAAATAACACTCATCTGTGTGGTGGTGCAACAGCACTAATGGTTCAGCATTTGATCCAGTTTATTTTTTGTGGTTTGGCTATGAAGCTGCTGGTTTACATTCAAAAAAGAAAATGTTGCATCTTTAATGACCTGTGGTGGATGTTTTTAGCCTAACATCCCTCTACCAATTGGTAGATGGTACAGTCACATTGTGTTCAGTTCAGTGCATTCTTCAGTAAGATAGTGACTCAAATGTGCTCTACCAAATGGTTGAGCAGAAAGTTAAAGGATTAAATGTAGAATTTTTGCAGCATTTCACAGAAAATGGCCTGTTTTGCAGTAAAGGCTTGTTTCACAATTCGTGATGTGATTTTCACTGGGTCCTAGTGCTCGTCTACTTTTAATATAGCGTAATATTGTTTTTAGATGGTACAAACTGCAGGGGACCAAAACTGCATTTTGAAAAAGTGCAGAGGACATGTTACCCCTGTAACCCCTCCCCACTAGGGGCCAAGGGCGCTTCACAGAACCTCTCAGGGATGGGGCTTGCCGTCCTCGTGCCACCCCTGGCATCGTGCCACCCTGGGCAGCTGCCCATATCACCCATATCAGAAAGCACCACTGTTTATTACAGCATGTCAAAGTGTAAAATAATGATTAGGTTATATACATAATTGATGGTATACTGAAAAAAAATAGTATAAACATGTATAATGTGATCCTAAGGGTTAAATATATCAGTCTTAAAGGTGCAGTTAGAAAGCACCTGTTTAATTGTAATGGATAAAGAGATGCTTAAATGACTTATGACTGCTGTTATAAAACTGTAAGATATGGATTTTGCCATAATTTCTCAACTTGTCTCAAAGAGCTATGAGTGAGAAACAATATCAAATTACTGATGTCAACACCCTTTCTAATCCTATTTTCCTAATCCTTTCTTTCTCTTTCTCCCCTTGTTTCTGCAGGCTGCCTGTAAGGCGTCTGTGGTGTTCTGTCATTATTGTGTGATGAGTAATTTCTCGTGGCTCTTGGTGGAGGCTGTGTATCTGAACTCTTTGCTGTTGTCTGCGTTCCCGCGCAGTCGTCGCTGTCTCTGGGGTTTTGCTCTACTAGGCTGGGGTGAGGACACTAACGCTGTCTCCATCAGCAGCACTTCTGTACTTCTTTAGCCTTTTCACCTCATCCTTTCTGGCCACTTCTCTCGCGTCCTTATCAAGAAAAGCAAGCGTGTGTTTATGTGTTTGAAAAAGGAGATAACCCTGCACAGCATGGCAGGAAAAGATGGGGAAGTGAATCAGAACAAAAGTAAACGTGTATAAAAGAAAACGAGCGCAGACTGATGTGTCTGATTAGTGCTGGTCAGTCTTGTGTCGGTGTTATGTGGTTTTAACACTAGCTTGGTTATAATCTGGTTTAGAGCTGCTGAATGTGGTTTATGATGCTGTTTTGGTGGAGCATCAACTCTCAAAGAATAATTTCTTCAACTAAGAGTACGGTGTAAAGTTGTGTGGAGGAGGCGGATGTAGTGTGGGTCATAGAAAAGTTATTTATTAGACAAAAACAAAGCTTTTGGCTGTGGAACAAAAAGCTGTGACTGTGAAAATTTAAGAGGACAATACAAAGCTTGTATTGACCATGAAGACACTACAATGATGGACGAGGACTGTGACACATGAGGGAACATTTAAACCATACATAAACATAAATGTATAACATAAACATACATAATGGGCTATGAAAATGACAAGACACAGGTGCAGCCAATGAGACTTGATCCGACATGACATGGCCGGAGACATGACTGAACGTAAACAAAGAGCACATGGACAAGACTGAGACAGAGACAAGGCTGTGATGGGAGGTTTCATAACTGAGCACTGACTCTGACGGTTGACTGCTATTAGTACTGAAAGGATGGGAATTCTTTTAAAGTCTGAGTCAACTCCAGAAAACCTTTAGTCAAAGAGAAACTGTGATGATGACAGAGTTTAATTATCATTGGTTGGAATCTCCATAGACAATATTTTAGAAGAAGGGGTGGAAGGGGTGGAATACAAACCATTTTGCAACCAAGCTGTTAAGAAAGATTAGAAAAGGGGCTGTTACGCTGGTATGTTACAGATATTTCAATAAGTCCTTCAGTCAACTGTGTTATCTTGGAATACAGTAGCTTCCCTTTAAATAGATTTGTACAATAGGTACATGCATTGACCTGGGGGAGACATAGCCCAATGTTGGCTATGGATAAACCCAGCATGGATAATTTTACCCCTGCTGTGTTGGGTTAAATGTTTGACCTGATGTACCCACAACCCAGCAACCCCAGATTCTGGGCAGTTATTTAAATCAGAATTATCCATTCATATACACAGTCCAATAAAAATACTAAATAAGGAAATTTAATTTATGAAGTTAGCTAATTGGCAGAAACAACAACCCAGCAGTTTATAGAGTGTATTAAGTTTTGATTTGATCATAGTCATAGTCGTCTGCTCTAAATGGACTATAATCATAATACAACACAAACATTTTCTGAATAAAGAGGTAAATAAAGGATTCCCAAATATCTGCACCATTTGCTTGCCATTATGATGTTGTGGAGCTTTTTTTTATTTCTAAGTTTTTGCCAATTTTTATCCCCTTCCCAGTGTAGTAGTAGCCAATTAGCCCATCCCCTCTGTTATCACTTTGCACTGTCCCTGTCTCTAGGAGGGTGAAGACAAGCACAAGCCTTCTCCGTTGCGTGTGATACAGCCACCGCCTCTTTTTAAACTACCACTGATACACCATCACTGGGGAGCCAACACACTTGGAGGAAAGCGCAGGATTCCCAGCTCTGAAAGGACCAATCAGTAGACCCCCAATGTGCAATGTGAAAGTGATAGGGAGAGAGAGAGAGAGTGCCATCTACCTGCCTACAGAGAGAGCACGGCCAAATTTTTGCTCTCTTGGGCTCCGGCTGTTGATGGCAAACAGCATGACCGGGATTCGAACTCGCGATCCTCTGGTCATAATGTCACTGTCTTAGCCTGCTGAGCCACTCAGGGCCTCGATGCTGTGGAGCTTTGAGGAGGTCACTGATTTTCCCTCTCTTTCTCCTACAGGAGTTCCTCTGGTGTGCATCGTCCTGTGGATTGTGTCACGAGTTTATTTTGAGGACACAGAGTAAGTATCTTCCCACCTTTGAAAGTGCAATTTTGTCCAAAATAAAACAAACAATTAATAATATTGTTCAAATATGAATATAGTTGAATCACTGGTATCACATCAGTGTATGTTCACACCTGCAATTACTGTACAGGTGCTGGGACATCAATGAAGATTCTCCTTATTGGTGGATAATCAAGGGACCGATTGTCATGTCTATAGGGGTAAACTAGTGCGCACAAACAAATACATGCACAACCTTTTTATGTCAGCCTGCCTTTATACTATTTCTTGTTTAACAGATCAACTTCCTGCTGTTCATGAACATCTTAAGAATTCTGGTCCAGAAGCTGAACCCGCGCCTGATCCAGTTCAACAACTCTGCTCAGTACAGGTACAGAGCTTCACTTATACTCTAATCTTAGAGCCTCAAAATTGTATAAATTCTCACAAACAGTACATTTACCATGAAACTCAACAGGAACAACAGGAAGTTGTTTGGTTTGGATTTTCTTTGTTTTGATATTATACATGGAATCACTGCACTTAAGTGGAAGAATCAATTTCCACCTTTATCCCATCCATCCAGTGAGCATATACACTTAATGAGCATCTAAACACCAGGGAGCAGTGAGCACACACAAGCCCAGAGCAGTGGGCAGCACCATCATTCGAGACACACAATGAGCAGTTGGGGATCAGGTGCCTTACTCAGCTGTTGGTTCAGGGGATCAAACCAGCAACCTTTTTGTCCCGAGCCCACTTCTCCAAACTTTACAGCACGACTGTTTACCCGAGGATGTGTACCCTGGTGTTTACTTCACATCACATAGACAAACCACAAATATTACAAAAAACATGTTGTGTTTAATAGCTGAACATTCTGCAATTTTTAAATCAAGTCGAGGGACCGTTCAGAGGAAGAAAAAAATGATGGACTCACCTTGAAATTTGCATTTCTAAAACAAATACTGTCACAAGAGTAAAAATGCTAATTATTCTGTAGTTAAAATGAAGACCTTCACAAGCTGTTGGCCTGAAATAATTGTCAGAAAATGTGGCCTCAACAAGAGAGCTGTCAACTGAAATAATGGAAGGTATTTTAAAATGTCTTTATAATGTATTTTCATGGCTCAGGAAATGAAGATTCCAAAAATATTCCTTAATAGAAACTTGGAGCCAAAAATGAGACACTTCTGGTCCAGACAAGCATTGTAAGCATTCAGAGCATCACCACTGAGACGTCTTAGTTCTGTATGAGAAATGGTTGAATTCCTGTTCATGTGAGACTTTCATGAGATCTGTTTTGATCTTTCGTATGGGCACCTCAGTGTCCGCAATGTAATATAACATAATTTTAGATTAGTAAGTATATAATGAGTAAAAAACTAAGGAATGTGAACAGAGGTGTTATAGATGTTAAGAAGTGAGTTTATTTCAAGATCTGTAGTAAATTAGACTTCCTGTATCACAGCCTTATATATACACCCCCCAAAACAAGAGTGATAAATACATATCGTAAGACAAACTGCAGTGATGAATACAGTTCTGCCATAAAAACTCGGAAGAGGATATTAGTGGAGAGGATACTTATTAGGGTCTTTGGCATAGGCCACATCTGCAACCAGGGTCTGCAGCATTCAGTCTAGAGCAGATACTGCCAGATAGATGGACGACAGAGGCAAAGTCACCCCCCTGGGCAACAGGACCGGGACCAACCTGGTGGTGGTGGGGAGGAAGGAGGCTGACGGCAGCACATCTGTGCCTGCGATCGCTAGAGTGAAGATGAATTGCTTCCTTTTAAAGTTGAGTAGTAACTCGTGATTGGCCAGGAGGCTGAACGAATGAGTGACGTAGTACCAGATTAGGTAAACACTGATGAGCGCCAAGTTATTAAGTTTTTATTTCAGAGCTTTCACTTCAGCTTTCAAGAGAGAAACCAGGACTAATGTCTGGTCACCCCTTTTCAGGCTGACTGTCGATTGCAAATGGGACCCTCAACTGGACTGATCACTGCCCCCACTCCGCCCCCAATCCCTCAAATCAAACCCAGCCCCACAGCATATCCCCAAAATCAGGTTTCACCCCAAAGTGAGTAATGGTCTCAAACTGACCACCCCTATAATGTTTGGGCCACTGGATGACTGTAGTGATTCAGATCTTTTCAGGTCTTCTGGGGCTTATTGTTACTTGCCTACATTTACACTCTTCGATAAAGCAAACAAATCCCCTGAGCTGTTTCAGACATTATCTCATCAGCTTGTTCCATGTGGGAAGGATTACATCTGGCTTTCTTTCTCAAATCCAAATGCCTCCTCCAAAAAAGAAGCATCTGATAACCAATACAAAATTAATCCCAAGTGTTATTGATTTACTGTTCCCTCCCTCTACCTCAGCCTCATTTTTACCCAAAGTGCTTTGAATGCAAATCACAGTAGAGAACTTCAACATTTTTACATATGATTGCTTGTTTGGCAACATACAACATACCTACCAGCCACTTCATTAAAACCGCCATACAGGTGCACTTTGTAGTTCTATAATTACAGACTGTAGTCCATGTTTCTCTGTATAATGTTTTAGCCTCCTTTCACCCTGTTCTTCAATGATAAGGACACTCACAGTGCAGGTATTATTTGGGTGATGGATCATTTTCAGCACTGCAGTGACACTGATGTGGTGGTGGTGTGTTAGTGTGTGTTGCTCTGGTTTGATTGGATCAGGCACAGCAGAGCTACTAGATAATTTGAACACTGTGTCAACTCTATTAGACACACCTACCATGTTGGTCCAGTTTGTAGAAGTCAGAGACAGTAGCTCATCTGTTGTTTTTTTCCTCCTCTAGTACTTTGTAGACACAGGGCACTGCCCACAGAGCACTGCTGTATTGTTGGTATACTATTCTATAGGCTATATGGTAAGTGGAGCTGAGAAAATGTGACCCGGCCAGGGAAAACCAGGCCAAAGTCGCTGGGCAACTTATTATGATATGGTGTCGTTCAGCCTGTCACTCACATTAGCGACAAAATTTGGCCACTTGGTTTTATTGCTCTAAATGAAAGATAATAGTCTCAGATATCTATCGTAGTACATATTTTGATCAAAAACAAAAAAATTCACCAAAAAAAAGTTGTTTTTTTGCAGTAAGTCATTCAGCGAATTTGCAGATTTTACCTGAAAAATTCGTTTCTGTGACCCCTCGAATCTAGAAGTAGAACTACTTCTTCCGCTGAGGTGCACAAGCTTGTTGGGTGTCATTCGGCTCCTGAACTACTTCACTGTAGAAATGTGTTTGAGCTCATCCACCAAACTTGAGCAGGTCAGACAGAGTTGCCAGGTTTGCGGTTTTCACAGCAAATTGGGCTTGTTTGAAAATCCAGTTGGGAGTGAAAATTCAAGGGTGGTGGGGTGCGTTTTTTTTTGGGCTTCTTTTAAAAATTACTGCGGCCGCCAAAAAAAACAACAAAACAGTGGTTGTTGCCTAGAATATTACTTCAACACGGCGGGCAAACATGTACAAAGTCGACACTAAGGAAGTTTGAATACAACAATAACAACGAAGAGTTTGTACATAACAATAGAGAGAGAGAGAGAGAGAGAGAGAGAGAGAAGAACAGTCACTAGCTAATATGCCAGGTAAATGGGGAAATACAGGAGGCGGTATTGCAAGGACTGGGAAAAAGAAAAAGGTTTGATGGACTGATAATAAATTACACAATAAGACAAATAAACTGAGTTGAGTGTCAGTATGCTGTGTCTCAGAATGCTCTATCTCTGAAACTATGAGAGATAATCAGCTGAAACTGTTTGAACCTTCCTCTAACAGTACTCTTTACAAATATGCTAATAACTCATTTTTTAAAAAAAATGACTGACCTGGTTTTCCTTGGCGTGGTCACAAATGGACAATGAATGTAAAATTTAATGTTATGACTGATATATAAAAAAGACAGCAGCCCCTATCACCTGTTGGACAATTCTGTGACATCATCCAAGTGTTGTTGTCTATCTATAGTGTATTTTTGGTGTTTTCTTCAAGTGCTACTCCATCACTGTGTGTATCTGTAGATCATCTGTTCTATCTCTGAATCTGAAGGATCCTCAGTGATTCATGTTGTGATGGAGTGATTTCACCTGCCGCTTCATTCTGATTTAATACATCATCAACAAAACCAAGAGAATCAAAAATAGCAGCAAAATGAATGAGTGAAATTCAAAGGCATGGGATTTTAGCCAATAGATTTAGTTTTTAATGCTTTTTCATGTTTGATGTATGTATATGGAGACAGATGGAGGTTTGCTGTTGAATTTGAGGAGGGGTGTGTATGAGGCAGACTTTCATTTGCCACTTTGTAGGGACTGAATAGGCTCACAATGGAAACACTGAACTTATTTTGTGTTGTATTGATATTTCTTGTGTGTGTAATGTGAATGCATATGGATGTGTTCACGGCTCTACTTGTTTGATGGTGTTATTTGTAGAGCTCAAAAATAGAGGCGCTGTCCTAGCCATGTTCATACATATGCTGATTAGATGTGAGCCCAGTAAAGGGCAGCTGGATATTAGCACAGTGCAAATTCAATTCAGGTACAAGAACAGGTTCTTCTCTGCTCTGTTTTTATTGGATTTACTGTCATGGAGCCTAGAACTGTTCCTGTGTAGTAGCAGCTATTTTTACAAAAATCTAATTTTCTTCTACACTCATTCATGGTTTCTTTCAAAATCAAGGTTATTAAAAATGTGAAATTAATGGTATTTATTTTAAATGTATAAAAAAATAATAATGGTCTTGGTGGAAGACTCCACTTCGCATTACGGTGGCCCACGGAGTCTCATCACAACAACATTTACAAAGCAACATTAAAAAAGCACAACACAACGACATTAAAAACACGCAACACAACAACAAGTGAAGCACAACATCAAGAAAACACACACCGGAAGTGCTCCCGGACGCTAGGGGGTGCTGTTTAGCTGTTGACGTTGCTGTGCTATCTGGAGGAAGAGTCTAGACGTGGACAGACGTTTGCTCAAGGCTGCTGCACACAATGATCTCCATGACTTCGCGCCGGCCTCAATGCTAGCAAATAGGCAGCGTCCTATCCAGTAAAATAGATCATTGCATATAGCCTATTACAGCTATGAGCAAACGTCTGTCCACATCTAGACTCTTCCTCCAGAGAGCACAGCATGTTTCTGGCTCGTGCTGGCAACGTCAACAGCTAAACAGCACCCCCTAGCGTCCGGGAGCAATTCCGGTGTGTGTTTTCTTGATGTTGTGCTTCACTTGATGTTGTTGTGTTGCGTGTTTGTTAATGTCGTTGTGTTGCGCTTTTTTAATGTTGCCCTGCACTTTCTTAATGTCATTGCATTGTGATTTTTTGTTTGAAGCATTTTCTTAATGTCGTTATGTTTTCCATTAATGCTGTTGTGTTCTCAGCTTTTGTTTTTGCTTTGTAAATGTTGTTGTGATGTGACTCCGTGGGCCACCGTAATTACAGCATTACATTCTTCTTTCTTTTTATTTCTTTACATCACTGGGATCAAAACGCCCATATTCACACACTTTTGAACCACTGTTCAGCTTGACTTTTCAGTTCCATTGATAAAAGCTCCATGAAGATTATATTGTGTTAAACCCATACCAGCACAACCCCATAAATGTCACACAACAATAGATGCTCATTTTGAAAAGCTGCCCTTTCAAATGCATGTTGTGTTTATGCAATATGAAAGCACCTAAACTCCTCCACTGTCCTCCAGTCCTCCAGTTTGAGGGACATTTCACTGAATTTCACACACATAGTATAAAACAATTAGCCGGAATGTTAATGCCAGTCACAGGTGAGGTGATAACATTGATTATCTTGAAACATTGATGGAGAACACTCGGTTCTCATAGACAGTGTGATGGATGCTACATGGGCCATGTTACTATGATCCGACGACTGGGTTGAAGCATCTCAAATGGCTTGTAGGGTGCTCCTGGTTCTCAGTGGTCAATACCTACCAATGGAGGACTCTAAACTCTCCAGAACTCACAACTAACAGGACTCCTGTAATCTCAACCAGATACCAAAGGACACCTTCAGGGGTCTTATCGAGTCCATTACTCATGATGGCATAGTCATGACCAACATCATTATCCTGGATGTAGTTTTATGATTTGTATGGCCTCTATGAACCTGCCCATGTTCTGAATCATAAATATTTGTTACCTTCTGTAGACGTTGTATTGTTCTAATTTTTACAAATGTGCAATGGTGACATGTTACTTCTCTTCATACTGTAGCCCTTACTGTTACTTCTGTCTCTCTTCCACAGACGCCTGACCAAGTCCACTCTTCTCCTCATCCCTTTGTTCGGGACCCATTATGTGGTGTTTAACTTCCTTCCAGATTATTCCAACCTGGGTCTGCGTCTCTGTATAGAGCTCTGCCTCGGCTCCTTCCAGGTAAATTGAACCACCTCTGCATCAGCACAGCCATAGTCATAGTCACCCTGGAACCAGATTAAAAGTAATAGTGTTGGCTAACAATGTACAGTGTCTGCTTCATTTGCATTGGAGCTATGAGGCTAATATAGCAATCAATGGAGGTCTGTCAGCCAAAATCTTGACATGGACTTCTTTAATATTTGCCTCATAGCTCAAACACCTTAGACACCAAACAAATATCTTTGGGATAAGAGAAAACTCTTTTAACCCTTACATGTATACACTCTTAAAAGGGATGGTTCTTCCAAGGGTTTTTTAGTAAAGAAAATGTTTCTGTATAGAACCATGAACACTCAAAGAATGTATGAGTATGGGAAGGTCGGAGGTCAAGCCAAATGAGACAAATAAAAAGCACATACCCAAATGGGCCCCTTCATTGTCTCTCAACACAAAATTCTATTATATCTAGTAAATTGTTTTAGCTATGCCTTTCTTACAAAAAAACACATTTTTGGATTTACAGAAAAATCTTTTTAAAAATCTGGCAAAAATGATTTGGAGACATTTATTGACAAATTTAAATGAGGGTATTTTGAGTGATTAACATCTATATCATGATGACATTGAGCCCACATGAGACTTTGTGTCAAATTTTTAGGAAATTTTTCTTAAAAGGATTTTTTCCAGCAAAAAACACATCCATAAAAATATTTTTTTATACAAAAATAAAACTTATAAAAAAAAACTATAATAACTAGTGAAAGTTAAAATATGTGAAGATATTACCTGATTGCCATTTGTTATCATTGCGCATGCGTGCATTCAGCTGAAAACTATTTCAGACCTCACCCAGCCATCATCATTGCCTGCCTGGCTATAAATGACTGATAAACAGCCTCAAAGGAGAACTTGCCTAATGAACAGCTTTAGAGGCATCAACATCATTGCCTGCCTTTGAGGTTGCATATACATGGCCTGGAAGGAAACTTTATGAAATGAAAAGCTTTAGAGGCATCAACATCAGTTTCTGAGGCTGTAAATGCTAGCTAACTTGCTAAAATAAGTTTTATTCACTTTAATGTTGCCTGTACTTTTCAAGTGATTCACCAACAACTGCAGGCTTTCCAAAAATCCAAATGCAGCAGTTATTAGGTGACAGTTTGCTGAAAAAAAAACTGTGAAGCTTCTATTGATGGGTCATTCACGAAGGAAACAGTTCTTAGAGTCATCTCTTTGAAGTGAACAATCAGTGTTTTCTGTTTAAGTCGTACGGGATTGGTCAGTTTCTGCATGTGTCATGGCATCTGTATTGCACTAACAAGGAGGGGGAAGAGTGGGGAAGGGGCAGAGGTTAGAAACTGCATGTGCACACACAGAAAGAGAGAAAGAGAAGCTGCAAAAATACAACTCTGCATATGGAGGATGACAAGTATGAATTAAGTAATTAATGAATAAACAAATGAATACATACAAAAATAATTGTATAGACAAATAAATTAATACATAAATACATTTTTAATGAAAAAGGATATACTTAAATGTATATCACAAATCTATGTCTGTATTTCAATGCATGAACATTTATTTGGGCTGTTTTTGCATTTCTAGATTTATTTATATATCTCTACATTTGTTTATTTTTTCATTTATTTATTTCAACATTTCTACATACCCATACTACATGAAAAGCTAAACGACTGTAAACACATGTTACAAGCAGCCACAGAAAAGAGAAAAAGAGAACGCTGTGTGTATTGGTAGTTTAAGGGTTGTGACAATGTGTATTTTTTCCCACCATAGTGAAAAAGCAACATATTCATATGGTAGCATTGGTATGTATGCAGATGTTGCAGGGAGGGTCGCAGTTAACATCATTTTGCATTTTCACGTTTTGTCAGTTTGAGGTCCCTACAACAAATGTTGTTATGGGCAGGTTGGTGAAATTTCAGATTCCCAACTTTTGCCGGCTTATTGCGTTTTCCCTCACTTGAAGATGATAATGAGCACAACACCTCGGTAAGCATCACATTACTGTAGTGCTCCAATAATGTGATTATTCCATAACTAATTACATACAAACATTCATCAGCATTAGCTCATTATGACCTCTGTCCTCTATTACAGCAAATTTCAGCTGCTGTTAATGCAGAAATATTGTGGGTAGCTGGATGTGAATGAACTGTCTCTCAGTCTGATATCTTTGAAGCCTGTGTTTAAACCCAGCTCATTAATTAAGAGCCATGTTTTAGTGTTTCTCCTCCTCTAAGACATCTTAACCTCAATTCCCCGTTTCTCCAGTGCTTATTTTACCAGAGTAACACTCATATATGCAGAAATACACTATTAAGATGGATTAAATGTACACTGGGGTAATTTTCTCTTTTACGGGAGCTCCTCTGTGATTTTATTTACATGCAGATTAGCCATGTTTGTGTTTTTTTACCCTCCTCCGTTGAGAAAAAACTGAATTATCTAAAGTTTTTCAGCAAACTCAGCGAAGAGCTCATAATTGTATTCCCCTCTGTGATTTTTCCTAGTGTTTCCACCAGAGACCCCCCACTGGGAGGGTAGTATAAGGGTTTAAGTCCCTCAGATTTTGGAGATATTTCCATTTTGGTGGTCAACACATCAGTAAAATACCCGAGGCTTTATCTATGAAATAAAAAGTGGGGACGGTTCCAGGAGTTTTACGAAGAAGCATTCTTTTTAACTAGGTGAGCATGTAGTAAAGTTCTTAGTAGATTGCGGCAGCCCACTCTCTTAGTTAATAAAAGATGTCTGCCTACTTACTTTCTTATGAAAGAACAAAGCAAAGCATGTGAGGTCATCTGAATAGTTCTGAAGTAATGTAATGAATGACTTTGATATCCAATTTATATTCCGTGTCAACAGGTTTGATTGGTTCAGTTTTCCTTTTTCTTTTTCCGTCAGCAAAAAGCTCTCGAATCATAATAAATATGAATTTCTTTGACTATTTCAAATTAGAAATAATTAACATCAAATTCAGTATCCAAGTTCCCTCAGTACATCAGTCAGTCCCATATAATTATCTACATACACATGTTGTGCACCAAACTGATCTCAAACCAGTAGAAGTTGATCTTTTATGAGATCAGTTTTTGGGAGATCACCATATAATGACGGAGGTCCTGGCTCGAATGCATTATGTATATCTGAATGATATATTCAATAAATGTAGTGTTCAGGCATATAATCAACATGTATCCATATCACACATGTGTGCATATTCTGAATTTGGACTGTACCAAGGCCCTGAATAAATGGGGGTGTTGTTTGAATTCTCAACACTATTTCTCACTGCCATCACATCTCTTTCTCTCTGAGAGTGGTGATAACCTAACATACAAACCTGTTCCATTCTCTGAGCAATTTTCAGGAAAGTGAAGAGGGCACACAACGACTAAAACTGGGCAATTACTGTAAATTGCTGTGATTTGAATCCATCCAAAATGTCACCATGAAATTGAATATCTACATTCTCCCCATAATACAGCTACTGTTCTCATTTCTACCACCACACCTTCAGACCCTGTACTCTGGGCTGTATTCTAGTTCATCCGTCCTTAGAACATCCATTGTTCACATTCTAAAAGCTGGCAAGAATTGTTCTGGGAAAGAAATCTAATCTCATTGGTAAAAGCGCGGCCCACTTTTGGTATTTTTGTCCACGTTTATAGACATCAATATGACATGCAGTGTCAGAAAGTATGTTAGAAAGTATATTTGAGATTACTGAAAGCTGTGGTCCAATATTTTCATCCTAATCTCTGTCAGATCAAATTATTAGGAAGGTTTTGGCATCTGCTTCAGTTAAAGGTTAGAATTAGCTCTTATTTTCAGTGTGAGAGTGGTAAAAACTATATACACTGACCATCTACTTGATTAAAACCATCTCCTTATATCTACACTCATTGTTTATTTGTAACTTCTACAATTACAGACTGTAGTCCATCTGTTTCTCTGTATACTGTGTTCACCCTGTTCTTCACTGATCAGGACAGAGCAGGTATTATTTGATTGTTCTCTGCACTGCAGTGACACTGATGTGGAGGTGGTGTGTTAGTGTGTGTTCTTGTATGAGTGAATCAGACACAGCAGAGCAATTGATGGCCAAGTTCTGGCCACACTTACTACTTTCATCAGCCCACATAGCACCATGTAAAGACGGTGACAACTTTGTCTGAATCTGGTCCTGGAACACAGTTTAGTTTAACCTGAATTAAACCAGATCTCAGCGATGTTGACTGTTTGGTCAGTATTGGCCCAAAATAGTAATGGCATTCAAACACTGTAAGCTGTATGTGGTCCAGATTTCAAACACCATGACACTAGTCGCGTTTCCATTGACCATGAAATATGTCAAATTAGAATTGCGGAAAAAAATTAGCTTAATGGAAACACGACAATTAAAAAAAAAAACATGTTTTTCGATAAAAGTCTTTTGTGCTAAGATGAGGTGGTTTTTCAGTCGTATCAAAACTGTTTTATATTGCAAAAGTGTAATGCAAACACTCGAACGGACTTTTTTCGCATCAAGGGAGTCACATGATCTACAATCGTACGTTTCTATTGGTGACAAAGACGACAAAGAAGAAGACAACAACAGAAAGTAAGAGGATGAAGATGACGCGGCATATTTGGAATAACGAGGAGAATCCTTGGACAATGTGCAGCTGCTCCACTAGAGATCTCACAGCATCACAAAGTTCATTAAAAGTTGAGTGTGTCATTCTAAAATGTTGAATCCACAGCTCTTCTGTAAAACCATCGACTACAGTTTCCCAAAAACGCTGCATACGTAGCCGCTCCCAAGTATAAGGGGCTTGTCGCTCCAAAGCCTCGATAAGTCGCCGTCTCCTCTGATGGCTGATGATGAGCACTAGTGCCATGGTAGCAGTATGTATAAAGCTGAAGTATGTGTTTACATCCACTGCCACCATGTTTGTAATGACTTATTGCGAGAACAAACATATTCACACGTGATTTTATAAAAGTATTTCACTTTTAATGGAAACACCACAATTGCGAAACTTGTTTTTTCGACAAAACAGAATATCGATAATGTTTTGCACAAAACTGCAATGGAAACGTGACTACTGTGGGCCAGTTATGGGAAACAGTACACTTGTCATTGCCATTACAGAGCCATAAGTACCCTAATTGTACCATATTTTTAACCCAAATTGTTCCTATCTCAGTGAATTGTAGGCTTTTAGCAGTCATGTCCAGGAGAATCATACTGTGATGCACATCCAATTCCCCAAAAAGCAGATTCAGTTTCACAGATCTGAGGGAAACAAGCTAGTAAAAATTCACAGCAGATTGCACTCCTCTGGTATTTAATTTGGCTCTCGGCCAGCTTAGGCATCAGCAACACTGAGTTTCTGCAATGTTCTTGTTCTTTAAAGTCAAAACTGAAATAAGTTGGTGAGTATCTAATCAAATATTCATTGAGTTGTATCTTCAGTGCATGTTCAGAGGCACACTCTACCACACGTTAACTCTCTTACCCCTCCAAAATCAACATGAGCCATATTCAGTCACACCTGCCTCAGGCAAGCAAGGTCAACTGCTGGCTTGGTCTTCACGTCTGTCACACACACATGCTCTCATGCTTACTTACATGGCGTCTTGAATTCTTTCATCCTGCTTTGGCAACTTGAGCTCTGGGAGAGATTAATGTTATCAAAGCAAACCTGGAGTACAGGGACGATCTCGTGATAATGCATTCATTAATCTTCTGATTCTGCTAAATGGACGTAGGATTTTATGAGAACAGACAGAAAGCAAGCTTTGGATTAAGCTTCTGAACTTTGCTCCAGGCCACTTCAGGCCTGTTTATACACCAAAAGTTACAATCACCTTTTTGGAATGAATTTTTCTTATTATCTCAAAAACATGATGTTTGTAAATAGTTGTTTATGTGTGGGGTTGTTTTTTATGATGAGAAATTACACAAAACATTCAGCTATGTTACATTTGATAAAAGGGCTTTGAAACTGCACTCATTAATCATTACAGACCACCTTTATTGCTCAAATGTTGCTCTTTGGTGACTCAATAGTGTTAATGGTTATTCTCCTGAAATTTAGTCAGAGAAACAGAAAAGAAATCCACATAGAGATTATATTGGCCAAACGCAGCATTAAAAATGAGAAGCCCAAGATGAGAAATGGTTGAGTTCATTTTGAGATGATGAATTGTTGTTATTATCTGAGCAAATCTGAGCCGTTAACAGTCTCTTCTACAACTCAAGAAGAAACGTGAGATCATGTGAGATCATTTTTCTCATGAGATACATTTAAGCTAAATTCTTATTATTGATAAAACAGCACGTTTTGAAATCACTGTTTATGTGATGTTATGCAAATCAACATATTTACATACATAGCGTATACAAGGTAGCTCCACCCACTGATATTAAAAGAGGAGGGCTTTATCTTAAGCTGCTTTCTGAATTAGATAAAATACAGATTTTTTTTGTCTGTGGGGACACAAAAAAAATGACTTTACTTTCACTTTTAAAATTAAATTGGGGGAATAACGCTTCATGTTGTCCATGAACGCCACTCCCAGCAACTATTTCCTTTTCCTTGGAAGTCTCCCATAAAAGTACTAACCACATCCAGACCTGCTTAGCTTGCATTTCAATGTTACGTGGCTGCTGGTGATGCCGTTCATAACACGTTGCACAAGTGCTATGTCTGTGATATATTTTATGACATAATATCATTATAGAAATATACAAATGTTAACTGCTGACAATGACTTTTCTATTATTTCCTTGAAGGGGCTTATTGTGGCGATTCTGTACTGTTTCCTCAACCAGGAGGTGAGTACTTCATCTACATGCCAAAAAACACTGCATTCTTATGATGTTTTGAGGTATAGCATAAATTACAGATATACAGGATGTCTTCAAGGTATGGAAACTCTCACATAAAATGGACAATCCAATATAGAGACAAGCTGTTAGCAAAGGGGGAATCTGTTGGCTCCAACATGGCAACCACCTTGAGTACTTGGATTCAACTTTTTTTTGCAAGTACTACAAATGAGGCCCTGAGTGGTTCAGCAGACTAAGGTGCTGTCGCTATGATCTGAGGATCGCAAGTTCGAATCCCGATCACGCTGCTTGCCTTTGGCAGCCGGAGCCCGAGAGAGCAAAAATTGGCTGTGTTCTCTCAGGGCAAATAAGTACTGCTGGGCGCACTCTCCCCAGCACTACTAAGTAATGTTGGCTGGCTCAGGC
The DNA here is from genome assembly GCA_036984385.1 of Crenuchus spilurus. Lineage (NCBI taxonomy): Eukaryota > Metazoa > Chordata > Actinopteri > Characiformes > Crenuchidae > Crenuchus > Crenuchus spilurus. The sequence goes on along the minus strand of BRDA01007627.1, from coordinate 33,095 downwards.
ATCTGCCAGGTGATTGATCAATCAGAACTGGGGTTCCTGTGCTTTCCTCCAAGTGTGTTGGCTGCCCAGCGGCGATGTATCAGCAGCAGTTTAAAAGCAGGTGATGGCTTGACTTCACATGCATTGGAGGAGGCTTGTGTGAGTCTGCACCCTCCTAAAGTCAGGGACATTACAAGTGATTGGGAGAGTCAACGAATGGGTGGGTTGATTTGCTAATAAATTGGGAGAAAATTGAGTAAAAAAAACTAAACAAATTGCTGTTTTAACATGTTAACATTAAACACACCACTATTTTTCTGGTAAAATTCTCTACCAGTTTGATGTCACACACTGCCTTCCCGTTTCTAAAACTGAAGTTGAATACAACCTAGCATGAATACAACCGGTTTCCCCTTCTCCCACTGTTATATCTAAACTGTCTGATAAACCATTTTCATTTTATATAGGGGTCTCCTTACTTTTGAGACACCCTATATAACAAGCGAAGAATAGAATATTATTATTATTAATACAAACCAGATTCCAAAAAAGTTGGGACACTAAACAAATTGTGAATAAAAACTGAATGCAATGATGTGGAGATGGCAAATGTCAATATTTTATTCATAATAGAACATAGATGACAGATCAAAAGTTTAATCTGAGTAAATGTAACATTTTAAAGGAGAAATATGTTGATTCAAAATTTCACAGTGTCAACAAATCCCAAAAAAGTTGGGACAAGTAGCAATAAGTGGCTGGAAAAAGGAAATTGAGCATATAACGAATAGCTGGAAGACCAATTAACACTAATTAGGTCAATTGACAACATGATTGGGTATAAAAAGAGCTTCTCAGAGTGTCAGTGTCTCTCTGAACCCAAGATGGTAAGAGGACCACCAATTCCACCATTGTTGCGCAGAAAGATAGTGCAGCAATAACAGAATGGTGTTACCCAGCGTAAAATAACAAAGACTTTTAAGTTATCATCATCAACCGTGCATAACATCATCAAAAGATTCAGAGAATCTGGAACAAACGCTGTGTGTAAGGGTCAAGGCCGTAAAACTCTACTGGATGCTCGTGATCTCCGGGCCCTTAAACATCACTGCACCTCAAACAGGAATGCCACTGTCAAGGAAATAACAGAATGGACTCAGGAATACTTCCAGAAAGCATTGTCAGTGAACACAATCCACCGTGCCATCTGCTGTTGCCAGCTGAAACTCTACAGTGCAAAGAGGAAGTCATTTCTAAGCAAGCTCCACAAGCTCAAATGTCTGCACTGGGCCAGGGGTCTTTTAAAATGGAGTGTGGCAAAATGGAAGACTGTTCTGTGGTCAGATAAGTCACGATTTGAAGTTCTTTAAGGAACACTGGGATGCCATGTCATCCGGACCAGAGAGGACAAGGATAACCCAAGTTGTTATCAACGCTCCGTTCAGAAGCCTGCATCACTGATGGTATGGGGTTGCATGAGTGCTTGTGGCATGGGCAGCTTGCATGTCTGGAAAGGCACCATTAATGCAGAGAACTGTGTTCAGGTTCTAGAACAACATATGCTCCCATCTAGACGTCATCTCTTTCAGGGAAGACCCTGCATTTTTCAACAAGATAATGCCAGACCACATTCTGCAGCAATCACAACATCATGGCTACGTAGGAGAAGGATCCGGGTACTGAAATGGCCAGCCTGTGGTCCAGATCCTTCACCTATAGAGAACATTTGGCGCATCATAAAGAGGAAGGTGCGACAAAGAAGGCCCAAGACGATTGAACAGTTAGAGGCCTGTATTAGACATGAATGGGAGAGCATTCCTATTTCTAAACTTGAGAAACTGGTCTCCTCTGTCCCCAGACGTCTGTTGAGTGTTGTAAGAAGAAGGGGGGATGCCACACAGTGGTAAAAATGGCCTTGTCCCAACTTTTTTGGGATTTGTTGACACCATGAAATTTTGAAACAACATATTTTTCCCTTAAAATGATACATTCTCTCAGTTTAAACTTTTGATCTGTGATTTGTGTTCTATTCTGAATAAAATATTAGATGTTGGCACCTCCACATCACTGCATTCAGTTTTTATTCACAATTTGTATAGTGTCCCAACTTTTTTGGAATCCGGTTTGTAGCATATTCCTATGATTATACCTGCAGTGGCAGCCCTGATCAAGTGTCTGTTACTGTGAATAGCAAGTCAGAGATGACCTTATTTTCAAAAGGCATGAAAGTAAAGATGACAATTAATTTATTTATTATTTTAAGCAAAATTACATTTTTATTTTAATCTTTTATAGTTTCATAATAACGAAAAAGAGAAAAGGGCCTGAAGCAATTGTTTTGGCACCCTGCATGGTCAGTAATTAGGATCAGCTCCTTTACCAAGTGTTATAGCTTATAGATGCTTATTCTAGCCAGCTAACAGTCTTCAATTCTTCCAGAAGGTCTTTTGCAGTTTAATGGCCTTTTTCTATTTGTCATTCTAGCAATCCTGCAAGCAGTTCTCTTGGATGATTTTCTTGGTCTTTAGACCTCATCTTGACCTCTGCTGTTTCTGTTGGCTGCCATTTCTTAATTACTTTATGAACTGAGGAAACAGCTACTTGAAATTGGCTACATAAAAATGATTTGTTAGCTTTTTATAGCTCTCTCCTGCCTTGTGGGCATGAATTATTTACAATTTCAGAGTGCTAGTCACTGTATAGAGAAACCCATGGCTACTGATTGTTGGAACAAGGTTTGAGGAGTCAGAGTACATTTAAAGCTTTGAAATCACCTTGTCTTTGCTAACCATGCTAACAAGCTAATTAAGGTCTGACATTTTGGTTAAACTTGTCTGAAGGCTCATTTCTTTTGTTTTGAATGGTGCTTTGTTCCTTTTTCACTATAAAATTTTACAAAACAAAAATTCTAAATACACAAATCTTGCTTAAAATGTTGAAAAGAAAGATTCTTCTTTAATTTCATGGCTTTTGGAGATAATCTTATACTCAATTCACAGTAATAGAAATTGACAAAGGGTGCCCACACGTTTGCATGCCACTGTAGATGCATTGTAAGAAAGTCTGACCTTTAGCCATGCTGTTGTTATAAACGTCTGCAGCACTACCAAAATAGTCCACGGCATGTTCATTAGCAAATTCTCCTCTGTAACTTCTGGAAGACACAAGACTCTACCTAGTATTTTAATTTAGATTTCCCTAATTATAAGCCAGGCCTGTGCTTGATGACTGAATTAAATCGAGAGCTTCTTATTACAACCCCTCAGGTCTAAAGAAGCACAGTCGAGAACTCTTGTAACAATTAACAATATCACTACATGAATATTTGTCTGTAATAATTACCTGAATTAAAAAAACAAAAGGTCAGCGAGACATTAAACAATGTTATAAAATGTCAAAGTGGTGGACAACCTTTACCTGCTTGATTGAGCCAGTGGTCATGAAATGCTGTAACACAACAGAACAAGGATGAAGGAACTGAAAAAGAATGAAGAGATGTGCAGGCTATGATCTTCTCTGAGGTTATTGAAAGAATACAAGTTCATCCTTGTCTGCATTTGTAACAGTGCAGCCAGCAATCCAGATGGCAATGAAGATTGGGAGGCTCTCTCTGGATTGCTGCCCTGTTTTAGGAAAAATGCTGAGCTAAGAACCGCCTGGTTGGACTGAAATGCAGGTAGAACTACAGCCACTAGTGAATATGGAATTAGAAAATACCCAAATACAAAGTTTCTGCGACTAGACACTGACCTGGGGCTGCACAAATGAAAAGTTTGTTGGACATACTGCACCTCTGAGGCTGTAGAGATGATATAGTATATAGTATAGCAATAATAAACTAGATGGGGAAGGTGAGCTTCATTGCACAACGTTCTGCAGATGAACCCTGAGAATATCACAAAAAAATAACACTGAAGTGTGCTGGGAAGTTGAGGTGGGTAATCCAGGTCCAGAAAGTTAAAATCCACCCCAGAATTTTGTTTCAACTGCCTTGTTTTTTCTGCTGCAGATATTCTACAGCAGAAACACACAAAGTTATAGCAAAATCCTGGGATGGATTTTTACTTTTTGGACCTGGATTACCCACCTCTACTGGGAAGTGAGGGGTGGCCATACCAAACTTGATCAGGTGGAACATAACCTGCCAGAAGGTGCTTTGGAGGTTTATAGGCAGACATCTTGCAGCTGTGCTTGAGTAAACTGGTAAGTAGGGAGTGGCCATACTGGATTTTTTCCTGCTGGCATGTATTGGTTTTTAGGTGGATTCCATGCATCCTTGCGATGGAAAAGAGTGAACAGTCTCTGGCTTCAGAGGATAAAACAAAGGAAAGGCCAGAAACTGGTGCTAAAGATTGTTTACAAAGGCAGGGCTAAAAGGCTTTGGAGCATTTTACTACTGTTTACTGGCAGAGTCAGACCTGCACAGGCTTAGTCAATGATTCCACACCAAGAACACAATGTGTAACAGTCACTTTAAGTGCTTCAGTTGGACTTGTGTGCCCTGGATGAGAGAGAGAGAGAGAGAGAGACAGAGAGAGAGAGACAGAGAGAGGCACAGACAGACACAAGTTAAGTTTGGACATGTACTAATTAATCATGCATGGTGCATAGCTCTGAGTTGTAGCCCTGGTTCTATCTTATGCTATTCTGGGTTGTGATGAGTGGAGTGTGGGTACTCCCTTGCCCTAATAAATGGTCTCCATTACCTGCATTGGATGTCTCCTTCATGTGTCTCTGCTGAAGACAGCACTAATCACGATCCACCATTTGTATCTCTCCTAGGGGAGCATTTGCTCATACACCTCCATTCATTACAAGCGTGTAGTAAGCCAAATCACAGCTGAGGGCAATAACAGCTGATGGCTGGCATCTCAGGAGACTCAGGAGAAAGGAGTCTGTCCCAGCAGCAGAAAGCCACATAGCACAGGGATGGCCCCTTATAGAATTTAGGTGTTGGCGAAGAAACTTAATACTTTGGTATTAAAGAAGAGAGAATCTTGGAAGTATACAAATAAACTGATCCTCTATTAAACGTCACCTTTCATTAGAAGCATTTAATTGTTATCCAATCCCTGTACTTTCTGCAGAATGCCAGTTTGTCCTTGATGTTCTTCTTAGAGAGAAGTGAATACTTTGTTGTCCTTCTTGACACCAGGCCATGTTCTAAATGCCATTGCCTCACGGTGCATGCAGATGCCTGCTGCCATTCCTGAGCAAGGTCTGCTCTGGTGGTGACCTGATCCCAAAACTGAATCCTCTTTAGGATCTTAGCAGCAACGTCCTGCCTTTGAAGCCTGAGTAATGCAGCGCATTGATGACATCACTTGTTTTCTTGGAGGTAACCATGCTTAACAGAAGAAGACTTCAAGCACCACCTCCCTTTTACAGCAATCCATTTGCTTTTCTAATTCAGTCAGCATGACAGAGTGATATCAGCTGCCATGTTAGCACTTTCTCCTGAGTTAACGAGAAGATCACTGAAATAATGTTAGCAGCTCATTTTGCGGCAGGGCTGAAATGCAGGGGAAATTGGGTTTTTGTGGTGTAGTTAATTGTCATGGCAAGGAATGACTTTGCATTTAATTACAATTCATCTGAACACTATTCTTAACATTCTACAGTAAATTGCCACCAAGCAAACTGAAGCAGCAAATTTTGACCACGATTATACTTCAAGGTCTTATTTCAAAATAAAAGTTATTTTACAGCAACAATATTGAAAACAAATCTTTATGCTGAATATCATAATAAATACTGTAACATTCGAGGTCTGTCTGTGTGTTTCAGGTCCAGAATGAGGTGCGAATGAGGTGGATGCGCTGGCAGGAGGGCAGCTATGGAGTGGTTCCAGCCGGAGCCAAAGGCAGTCAAATGGACACACCGTTTTAACATCCGCAGGCTCACATCTTTTGCTCCGAACACAAACGCTAAACATCAACAAGCTGCATATTTTTCACTAAAGCAACACAACTGCTGGCCATTTCTAGAATGTTCTGCTAACATTTAAACAAATGTTTCATTCATTTATCATTTATCACAATTTTCCACTTACCACAGATGTAGTCAATCAGCCAAGACAAGTTTGGATGTGGTTGAAAATGGCGGTTTACTCTCCACCAGATGTTATTTTTTTATTATTTATTTATTTATTTATTTATTTATTATTTTTACTCGATTTTCTCCCCAATGTGTTTGGTAGCCATTGACTCTCCCTATCATTTGTAATGTCACATGTGAAGTCAAGCTCCGCCTCTTTTCAATCTACTTCCGATACATCACCGCCAGGTAGCCAACGCGCTCGGAGGAAAGCGCAGGATCCCCAGTTCTGATGGATCACCTGGCAGACACCTGAGCCACCCCGGCAACACCATTTCTGTTTAATTCAATGTTTTGTCAGCGTTGACCACAACCCTGCTTCTGGATCAGGTGAACTTTTAGGAAATTCACCAAACATCGCAGGAATCTGACTTTCCAGTAGAACATTGACGATTGTTACATAATACATAATTTTACATATTTTTTTTAGCTATTCTGTCCACAGTTTTTAAAGAAAGCGAAATGTGATGTATTTTCAGTAAATAAACAAAGTAGATGTTGTCAAAGGGTCAACATGACTGTAGTTACAAAGAGGCTGGAGCATATGGTCAAAGACTAACTGATGAAATGAGCAGAATCAGGAATGTTTCTGCTTGTTTGGAACAACTGCTCCAGCCCTCTTGCAGATAAGATTGGACACCCCTGGGACACCGTTTTGAGGCAGAAATGCTTTTAAGAATTCGTTGTCAGTCACAAAGTGGCATGCTTTTGTAGGAGTCTGTATCAGTGACAGCATGATGCCAAACTTTATTTTCTCCTGTAATTCCTTTTTCATTGGTATTCCTGTTAAAACCCTTCCGGTTTCAGCTGTAGTGGTTTTGAATGCATTTCCACTGCTCAACAGCTTGATACTGGGGGACTTTATTCCTTTCTGGCATTGGGCATGGTGAGCTTAATGGAGATCACTTAATCAACAGGCTGGCATCGACTAGCTTTCCAGTCAAACAGAAGTGCATTCTTTTTGTTTAACCAGTTTGCCTCAAACATTTGCTTAGTTATACCTGCTCAGGTGGAATAAAGATCTTCAACCACACCAGCCCTTTGTGGATAATCCCAGTCAGCACACTTTAGTTGGGCCTATATGGGCTGAACATGGGCTAGCTGGGCTCTAGATGGGCATGGGCTCCAGGTGGGTTGGTACATGGCCTATTAGTGGGACCCCTGCCTATATCATATAATCATGAGGAGCCCCAGAGTGCCACCCAGATGGAAGCCCTGGAGAGCATCCATATCTGAGGTCAACATCTAACCCCTGAACAAAACTTGCATGTACCCCGAGGGGTTGCTTATGGTTGTGTTGATTGGATTGATGATGCCTGCTCAAGAGAGTCCCATTCTATAGTTTGTGGATATATCTGCTTTATCACACCATCAAAACCTGGCAATTAACGGGCCATTGAATCAGGTGGAGTAAAGCAGGAAAACCGTGCATATAATCTGGCCCTGCAGGACTGGAGTCCCTCACCTCTGCTCAGGCAAAAGCTTTTTTATGGGAATTATATAAGCCGTGCTTGAACAGCTGAGCTTCCTGGACACCCCTGAGTTACACAGTTTTGATGCCGGCTTTTAAGAAGTCAGTATCTGTGACAGGACGTGGTTTGCTTTACAGTGATAAAGTGATGTGCTTTCGCAGAGCTCTGTAGAAGTCAGTGTTGACTTTGCTTTATAAGAACTGTGTGTCTTGAGGAGAGAGCAGAGTCTTTAGAGAGCAGTGTTATTACTTTGAGGCAGATTGCTGCAGGCATTAGGGAACAGTGTTATTACATTGAGACTGAATGCTGTAGAACTGAGAGGGGTGTGATGATGAACCTGCTGTTCTCTCACTGAGCACCAATCGTGATGTTACCCTCACTCCCTTATTCCTCTTCATCCTCCTCTTCATCCTCCTACCAGCAAACATTTATAGTCACTCAGGCAGTCATACTGTGTGCACTTACTGCCTTTACTCTTTCAGTGCTTTATTTGTCTGTTGATGTGCACTAAGGCCTGTTTTATCCAATCCAAGAACTTCTGAATGAATATTTTGAATACATTGTGCTACTTTGTTGAATGTATTGATATCACTGTGTGTGAGAGAAGATATCTTTAAATATGATGAGCCAAGGCCTTGCATAAACATTTTACAACAAAGGAAGACAAGTGGTCTGTTTTGTTTTAGCTCTAGTGCACCATCCAAACCTGGCAATTAACTAATTTAATAATTTAATTAGTTTAGGTTCAACTTTGCCAATGTGATTATACACGATGGGATTTGACATCTGCATTTAACCCGTCCATGCAGTGAAACACACACATGCACTAGTGGACACATTAGAGTACATGTGCCCGATGCGGTGAGACACCCAGGGAGCAGTTGGGGGTTAGATGCCTTGAACACTGGGGATCGAACCGGCGACCTTTGGGTCACATGACCACCAGGGTACGGCTGCCCCTCAGGGTAGAGGGCTTTATTCAGGTGATCTTAAGCAGGAAAATCCCCAAACTGTGCAGAAATCTGGGCCTCCAGAGCTGAAGCTCGCTACCCCCTGCTTTAGGTGCTTTTCTTGGGAGAATTTATTAATGTTTTTGTTAGAAAAGTAAAATTATTTATTTATTTATATATTTTTTCGCCAATTTTTATCCCCTTCCCAATGTAGTGGTAGCCAATTAGCCCATCCCCTCCGTTTGGCCTCTCCCCATCACATTGCAATGTCCCTGACTCTAGGAGGGTGCAGGCAAGCACAAGCCTCCTCCGTTGCGTGTGATGCAGCCACCGCCTCTTTTCAAACCACCGCTGATACACCGTCACTAGAGAGCCAAACGCGCTCGGAGGAAGGCACACAGGGTCACCAGCTCCGATTGGACCAATCAGTAGACACCTGAGCCAGCGGACATTGCAATGTAAAAGTGATAGGGAGAGTGAGAGCGCCATCAACCCCCCCAGAGAACGCACTGCCAATTTTTTGCTCTCTTGGGCCCCGGCTTTTGATGCCAAACAGCATGACCGGGAATCAAACTCACGATCCTCACCCCGCATTTTTTCACTTCTCCTTCTTTCTTATATTTACTTAAATTTTACTTTTCTGGGCCCCGAGTGGCTTAGCCTGCTGAGTTTTAAAATAGTTTTAAAAGTTATTGTTTACTCCTCAATCTATTCGCTCCATATATGGCAACTATACTGCAAAAACAGCCCATTTTAAAATCACTGTTTTTGTGATATCACAGAAACTGGTGCATTAACACATCTCGTCAGTGGGTTGTTTCACAAAGCAGGATTTCTCAGTTAAACAGATAGCTTAAACCTAACATTGTCCAATAATAACATTCTGCTGACATTTTCCCATTGCGCAAGTTAGATTTTGAACTTAAGTTACCTGACTAAAGTGAGAAATCCTGTTTTGTGAAACACTCAGTCAAGCAGTTTAGCACTAAATATATTCTAAATTGCAAAGTAACGAAAACTTTGCCTATATTTTTAAGAGAGAGACAGAGAGAGAGAGAGAGAGAGAGAGAGAAAAACATGTTTTTATAAGTACACAAAAAAATAAGTGGAATAAAAAAAAGGAAATGTGGTATACTGGCCCTTTAATGCCCAAACTGAACGTCAGTCAAACTCCGCCCTCTAGTGGCCGTGAAAGGCACCAAAGTTAAATCATGTTTAAAATGTGCTTAGTGAAATAACCCTTGTCAGTAGGTTTAAAAATACTGTTTTGGACACAGTGAGATTACTGTTAACCCAAATTTAACATTACTCAGCAGTCAGTTTGTTGGATCTGTTGTGAAATTTTCCTTTTTTATTAATTTCAGCAACAATATAGACATTTGAAACACAAAAATAAAACAAACAATGCACTTATGTATAATATAATATAAATCACATAAATAAACAATAAAAAACAGCCATAGTCATTAAAATATATCTATATGAAACTAAAGAAATGTTGATATATATATATATATATATAATAACTGTTTATTCCTTTTTAGAGGAGGACATTTCTTTTTATTTATTAGTTTGTTTATTATTATTATTATTATTATTATTATTATTATTATTACGTCTATAAGATGGAAAAAACTCTCAATCATATAAAAGTATTTATCCATAATGCTAAGTGAACCATCAATATCAGAAGAAAACTCATCTGAGTCAGTGAGTGAGTCAGTGACTCATTGAGTGAGCGAGTCAGTGAGTCAGCCTCGTGCTGTATTCACCTCAGACCGGACTGAGCAAAACTGTTTAAGGAAACATGGCGGAGTAACAGTTGTGTGAAAACACTTTTCTCCTTTTTTTAAACACCAAAAACTACAAAAGTCGTTGAACGTCTGTGTGACAAGACATGGTGGACACTTGAGGACTTTTTCACTGAGACATTTGAACGGTAAGCGGTGCTTTTACTTGTTGTTTACTTAAGTTTTAAAGGTGTTTACTACAACAGCCTCTACAAACTCCGCGCAGCTCAAGTTTTCTTATGAGTCTTTTTCGAATCCTTCATTCCACCTTAAATTGTGCAGCAGATACGTTGAGGCGCATGGATTTAAGGTGGAACGGGGCAATTCGAACAAGACGCTTATTAATGAACAACGTTTAGATGTTGTTCAGTGTATTTTAACATAAGAATTAATAAATTTTCACGTTTTTTTTCTATGAAACCTCTGAAATAGAGCTACAGAATAGAACGTGTTCTTCTCAGTGAATCACTAGTGAGTTTAAGGATCACCTGAGTTCATACCTTTACACAAGTATCATAGTGAAAGTATCAGGGTAGAACCTTTTCTGGAAACTAGTATGTTAGTAATATCATAGTCCTGTACAATACAATTTCAGTTTAAAGGATATGATGGTTCTGCTATGTCAGAACTACAGTAATACAACTACAGCTCTGAAAAAACAGGTTTTACTATTTAAAAGTAATTTTTAAGTATTTATTTTATTTTATTCTATAAACTGCTGACATTTCCCCCAAATTCCAAATCAAAATATTATAATTTAGAGCATTTATTTGAACAATTAGTCAAAATAACACAAAAGATGCAGTGTTTTGACCGCCAGTGATGTTCATGCCTATTTAATCTCAGTACTAATGTTAACTTAGGAAGAGTTCATAAATATTTGGTGGGATAATCCTGACTAGTTCATGATGTCTTTCATATTACTGTTGACGCCACATCTGGAGCAAAAGCTCAGGATTTGTGTTTGATGGTTTTATGCATCATCCATCTTCATCTCGGTGAGGTTCACGTCTGAGCTGACCATTCATAATGTTTACAAGTCAGAGGTTCTCTCAGTTCCTAGAGATCCACCACCCTGCCTAGTTTCAGGTACAGGTATGTTTACCTTGGGACAACTGACTCAGGTCTTCAACTCATTGTGGAGGACTGTGTGTTTTGGGCAGGGAATTTATTATGATGGGAAGTCTTCAGAAGCCTTCTGTCTAAGCTTAGAAGAATCTGAATCACTTTACTATGTATATACCAGAGGTGGGAGTAAGTCCCTCATGTGCAAGTCACAAGCAAGTCTCAAGTCATCGCCTTCAAGTCTCAAGCAAGTCACAAGTCACTGTGGTG
>BRDA01007627.1:0-21373 GCA_036984385.1 Crenuchus spilurus | reverse complement strand
ACTAATATCTCCTATTCTAGTGATTAATACTGTTTATTGAGGTTGTTTATGGACTAATATCTCCTATTCTAGTGATTAATACTGTTTATTGAGGTGGTTTAAGGACTAATATCTCCTATTCTAGTGATTAATAGTGTTTATTGAGGTTGTTTAAGGACTAATATCTCCTATTCTAGTGATTAATAGTGTTTATTGAGGTTGTTTAAGGACTAATATCTCCTATTCTGATATATCCAAAATATGCATATGTCTCATGATGCTATACTCACTGTTAAGAACTTGTGGGAGACTCCAAAACTGAGCTAAAAAGTAGTGACCTTGTCCTACCTCACACTTCCACCATAGAAGACTGAGTATCTGGAGCAGCAGTGTTTGTAGATTTTATGTTAGTCTCCACATGTAGTAAATCTGATGCTGTGCAGTTTAATTTGAGGCGCACTGTGCCGCAGTACAGAGCCACTTACAGATTGCACAGCATACAGTATCTCAGGCTGTTTTTAGCTGGTCAGTGTAGCAAACAAAGAAAAAACCCTGATCAGCACTTCAAGAACAAATCCAGAACTATCGGGACAGAGTCCTGCATGCAGGGCTAAAAATACAGTCACATCAATATTTCAGTGTGTCCTTTAGTTTCACAGCAGATCACTGGAGCAAACCAATCAGTAAGTTTCTGAGTGTTTGTGTGGTGTGAAAATAGTCAGAGGAGTGGCTGTGTTGGTTAATCCAGAAGCTGCTAGCCCCAAAAGTAAAACTGGAGCATATGAGGGCCTTCTGTCGCTCTGTGCTGAGGTCACTCTGGGCAAAGCACTGGATTTACTGTGGTCAAATGGATTTTCCCAGCTTGGCCTTAGATACCTGGCTACTCCCCCCGATGAAGTCGAGTTCTCCATGACACAGTTGTCCATGTCGTCAGTGCAAGCAAGCAGCAGTCCGTTAGAAATACCACAGCTGTTGAGTTTTGGAGATTATTTGAAGATTGTCTGGTTTATTAATATTGTCAAATGTTATTGTAAAGGAGCGTTAACTTGTGTTGGCAGAAGGAATAGAAGAATCGAGAACAATGAGACATTTATTAGACTGATTGCAGTTGAGTTAACAGCCAGCTGGAGTGAAAAGCTCAGGGTGGGGATTAATGGTATGAAAATGTAATATGTAAGTGAGTGAGGTCACTGTAACATCACAGTACTTTTTCCTGAGCACTGGAGACGCCCAGAAGTATCAGAACATCAGAACAAACTCAAATTTGGCCATCAGTTCTTATTCACTTTCAATACTTTCTAACACAAAAAATTAAAATGTATCTATCAAATAAACATTTGACAGTACAGATGATTAGTGTTTATAATTTGTAATATAAACAGAATTGATTTGGCGTCAAGTACAGTGGAACCTTGGCTATTGTTTGTCCTGGTTATCGTACAATTCGGTTAGCATCAACTTTTTTTAGGGAAATTTTGTCCTTGTTATGATCCATACGCTCGGTTTTTGGTGGTGTGCCCATGTCCAAAACAAACTAAAACATGCTAAAGCGACGTCGCGTAGCTCTACCGCTTGAAAACAGATACGAAAGCAAATAGCGACAGGTGTACAAAACAGTGGCTGCTGGCTGGACCACACCGGCACACTCTAAAACAGAACATAAACCTGTAAGAGTGATGTTAAATGTTCATTTATCCATTTCATTAGTCTTTTATATTTATTTCTCATCATTTTCTGTATTTAAAACTATACTTATTCTGTATAAAATGTATCTTTTGTTAATATTTTGGAGTAGCTGGAACAGATTTGTTTCGGTTATCATCAGGCACTTTAGAACAGATTAATGACAAAAACCGAGGTTTCACTGTATTGTGATGCTGTACTTGGTATCAGTATCAGAGTCAATATTCTGGTATCTGATATCTAGAACACTGTTCCATTTATCTGTATCTTGCATTGAGGCATTAAGGCACTTTTATGAGAAGTTCTTTTATGATCTCATGACTGCCCCCTGCATTAAATTTAGTCTTCCCAACATATGTGTCAGCAACTTGCACAAGTGATAGGAAGTGAGTGATTACATAGAGTTTCAGTGTCATGTTAGTGCTGCAAGAACGTAGGCAACGTTGTCACAATCTCATCATGCTTCCTGGTATATATTAGGGTTGTTTTTTGTGTGTGACAAATTATTTTGGTATTAAATACTGTGAATCAGCCACAAACGGAGTTTATTATTATACATTTTTGGTGTTGAAATATCTGCTGCATAGGAGTGAAAAAATATTGATACACTTGAGTATCACAAAATTATGTTTTTGTGAAACTGTTTTGACTCTCAATTTTTAATGACAGGTTTATATGTAAATGTTGGTGGCAACAGAGGTATTTTGTGTTGTGTTTAAAATATTAAATAATTAAATTGAATAACACAAATTAATTCACAATATTGTAATTTTTGGAGATGCACTAGTATTTCAGTTATTAGTTTTACTATGGAAATCAAATTGATTGTATCATTACAGCTGCATTCAGCAGTAATTACACCTAATGGTTGGTGGCAGGTGTACAAAGTACCATCCTGTTCTGCTGTGACCGGTTAAGCCAGGCTTACCATTGACCCACTGTTTAGTACGCACACCCTGAAGTTACCTGCTACACAATGTCAACACAACCAGTCTGCTTGTGTAGGACAGTGGTGATGAGGACAGGACGCAGTACTGCTTAGCTGGGCCAGGTGTTTTGACAGGGCTGTAGGACTCTGTTATGCGTTTGATGGAGTTGTGTGAACGTCTGACTGTTCTGTAATGGGCGTTGGTGTCAGAAGCTTGTGTTGCTGGGGCTCAAGATTTGTCCCAAGTAGAAAAGCAGGGCACATGCATCACCCCAGAGGAGAGAGGGTGATTAAAAAGATAGAAATGTCCTTGATCAGGAAATGTTTTGGAGGTCACAAGAAGAAGAAGAAGAAGAACAAGAAAAAGAGGTACTGTATGGATTGCGTGTCAAACCTCTGAGTTCAGGATATTTAAGATCTTTAAATACTTTAAACTAGTCTTACATTGAAGATTGAGTTAGCACTTTCCTCATGTGCAGGTCTAAATGTATTTGTTGTCATTTTGGACTCTTACTGTAAGCTTTAAGGTCATCACTTCAGACAGCAGCAGGACTGGTAGAAGACTGATATTGGATCGTTTCCTAAAGGAGCAAAATGTGGACATTTGTTGACTGAACCTTTTGAGTGTTCTTTACATTCACAGGCCACTTCATTAGGTACGCATAGCTTGTATCTACACTCTTTCTCCATTTTATCAGCTCCACTGACTATATAGGTACATCGGTTTCTCTGTGTACTTCATTATCTTTTCACCCTGCTCTTCAATGGTCAGGACCCCCACAGGATGAAAACAGAGCAGATATTATTTGGGTGGTGGATCATTTTCAGCACTTCAGTGACACTGATGTGGTGGTGGTGTGTTTAGTGTGTGTTGCGCAGATACAAGTGGATCAGACACAGCAGAGCTGTTGGAGATTTTAAACACTGTTAGCTTGCTGTCCACTCTGTTGGATACCAGCACAGCACACACTAACACACTGGCGTATTTTAAAAACATGACTAGCTCTGCTGTGTCTGATTCACTCATACCAACACCACATCAGTATCACTGATGAGAATGATTCACCACCCAAGGTAAAGATATATATATATTTTTTATACAGCATCTTTCATACACCAGTCATTTAAATGGGTTATTTTCACGAAATCTGACCTATGAGGTGGCATGATGAATTTTGATAAACAAAGTATGTCAACAAAATAATAAATATAAAATCAGAAAGATCTTTCTTTGATCTATCATGCACATATTTTGAAATTGACATTTTAAGTATATATTTTTTAGTTTTTTCACATTTTAGGGTAGAATTCTCATTTCCGCAATGTGTCCATCTCAGAATTTCTTTAGGTTGTGTATAAATTTTAATATAAAATAATAATAATAATAATTCAAACTTAAATGCATATCATACTTATAGTACAAACACTTATAGTAAAGAAACATGGAAGATTTAACATTCATCAGTCAAAACAATAAAATTAATAAGGTAAATGTACGTGTCCAACACCAATTTTGTCATCCTCCGCAACATTTTTAATCATTGTTTAAATCCACAAGGAATTTAAATTTTCTATGCATTTTAAGCAAGGGAAGACATTGGCTGTGACACTGAAAATGGCTACCAGGAAAGCAGCTCTTCTTATATCTCTCTCTAGATAAAATTTAAAAAATTGCTCATTAAACTGTCTACACGACTTTTTGGTTCTCATTACCGATATATTAAGTTTTGAATTAAAAAAAAAAAAAAAGTTATTTTTGATTGTGATGTACTATATTAAAGTCTAAATATAAACAGTGGGTGAAAGTTTACCTAGGCCTCATGGTGCCTCCATAGTTAGCAAAAATGGTTAAGGTCACTCATCCTCCGCAACAGCATTCTCACTTACTGCTACATCGGAAATCCTGTTGTGGTGGAGAGATGCACTGTTTCAGTAATGAGAAATTGACTATGAAACATCATATAGATGTTTACTTCCTGATTGTCATAACATGAATTCTCTGCACTGAATAAGATGTCAGACCTCTTGGATACAATTTTTTTGTTGTTGTTTATATGAAATATATGCATTGTGTATTACTTGACAGACACGTAGCTATTGAGGAACAAAAGGCTAAAGCTTTAGGGAGAAGATTTACAGCAATCCTGAGTAGAGGTGTGAACCTTCACTGATCTCAATTTGATTCGATTACGATTATCATGGCTTCGATTCAATATCGCGATGCATCACGATGTGGGACATGAATTTTCTGTATTATTTCATTTGTTTGGCAGGCTTTGCACACCGCATGTGTAGAACTGGGAGATATGGCTAAAAAATTTTATCACAATAAATTTTTCTATACTGATCAATCTTGATAATTATCAAAATATAAACTTTTTAAATACTGTCATAGTTATGAAAAAACATATTTCTAAGAACATCAGACTAAATACAGGAAATGTTACTATTTTAAATATTAAAATGTTTATTGCCAGAATGTAATATACAGGAACACACAATGCAAATAACTCAAATAAACAGTTAAAGATTTCACTGGAACTAAACTTAGTAAATTTGCATTTTGATTCCCCTGCCCAGAAGAGGTAAAAATGTCTAACAATTTTTTTAAAATAACAAAATATACTACTGTTATGTGTCCTGCAGAGAAGTAGAAAAAAATAACAATGTAACACAAATTATTAACAAGATAAAAAAACATTCCTACTGCAAAGTTTGAAAACTTTAGAACTATTAATCTACTGTAATGAACATATTAGCAAGCCTTTGACCTCTGACATATTTCCTGTTGTGAGAAACCTGATTCAAGCACAGACAGACAGACATGCATGCGCAAGAGCGTAAAGCGCGCAGTGACTCGCTGTACAAAGACACAGATATCGTCTCTCAGCTCAAGTTGTCATTGTTTGCTCATTTCTCTGCTCACCTCCTAGCTGTTTCTGCTCGTTTGCTCGTGCGGGCGCTCGGTTTAACCCCGTTTTGGCTCTCATATGTGCTCCTCCAACGGAGTGTGCAGTTCAGTGTGCAGTCTGATAGTGAACTGCAGTGCTGGTGAGGAGAATCTGTCTAACGAGCAGTATCACACTAACTCGCTGTCAAGCTGCTTAGACGTGAAATAGAAATGAACGTTAATGCTTATCGAACGTTATTGTGCTTCCCAGTCAGCTCATAGAATCATAGTGTCCATATTTTGGCTTTTAAAACATTTTGTGCGGTTTTAATCTTAACCTCGCTGCCTATCTCACCATTTTTGCTATTATGTATGCAATGAATAACATCATGTTATAATCGATTATAGTCTGTAACTGCATCGATGCCGAATTGCCGGCGCCTGCATCTCGATGCATTAATTATACAATTAATTTCAACACCTCTAATCCTGAGCTACTTTAGGAGTACAGAAGAAAAGAAAGTCAAAGGTTATGGAAATGTATTGGAAAAAACTATAACTATCATTTAGAAAATTACTACATATATTAGTAATGCATTTCACAATTTGTTCATTCCTATAATTTTCCATTTCCAGGTATCAGGACTGTAAGCAAAATGCGAAAATAAAAACAGCACATGATCTGTCCAAAAAGCAACATGACAAAAAAAAAAGTCAGTAGAGGGAAAACTCAACCAAATATTACAGAAATTTGATAATTTGAACTGTTCATGAATATAAACATTCTTTTTCACAATGGAGTATTGTGTTAAATGTGTAAGTGAAGACGTTATCTATACTCTTGCTTAACTGTGAATATATGAAACTGCTTAACTTGCTAAATCTCATTTACGAAATATTCAACCTCTTTCTGAAACATCATTCTCATTACCGAAATAGTTGTTTATTAACAAGTTAATTAATTATCAGATAGTCATATTTTTTTAGAAATTGAATTTTACATAATTCATAAAGCTTTTTATCTAATCTTGGTGTATAAAAAAAAAAAACATTTTAGCTCAGTTAAATATGGTAAAAAACATGCTGTAAATCATTCAGTATGTTGCAGTAATGAGATAAATTAGAAAACATTTAAAAATAATAAATAAGAAAATGGTTACTCTACATATTTTTATATAGCTCTGTCCATGAATGTTGTGAATCTCCTTTCAGAATTGCCAAAAAATATTTTTTTTACATCATATATTTAGTGTAATGTCACGTTGCAGTAATGATACACTTTTGTGGACTTCATCTTAAAAACGCAAATAAATAGGCATAAAAAATCCAACAAATGTTCTTAAATTAATATTCACATTAAGTTTAGACCTTAATCTTAAATCATCAAAAGGAATGTTATCTTCAAATGCATTTTGGAAATTTTCATGTTAGATGCCTGCTAAATCAGGTTTTGGTGAGAATGACCCAAATGCTCTAATTTTCAAATATATATTGGTTGAATCTAAATATATTTTTAGATTTTTGTGAGAGAGCAGAGACACATTTTTCACCCCGAGTCAGAGCCCTGCGCTTTTTTTCCGCACACTCACTCAATGTGCCAGTCATATGATAACAATATCTGGTCATTCTGGACATGCCAGTGGAGGATGATCGACCGTAAAATGTGATTTGGTCTCTGTAAACAAAGCGCCTACATGAACAAAGACCTGTCACCTCATACCTCATGAATATTCAATCTGGGAACAACTGAATGAGTGAAACACAGTGTCAGCTCACATTTGTTAAGCTTTAGAAATAAAGCCACATACAATCTCTAAAAACTGTAATTACCAATCTGTAGCCAACACCTCTGTTTATTCAGTTCTGAGCTCAAAAGTCTTGGCTATAAATGTTTACAGTTTTTTTTAACAATATATCAGCACATCTGAAATAGGTTTTTGGAAAGTCTAAGTTTAGAGCAGATTTAATTAAAATCTAGATTTATGACACTCTTATTGTTTTGGCACTGTTGTTACCGAGTTTGTGCTGAATTAAAGTCTGTGTAACACTTTGGAGAAAAAAATGTATATGGGTGTAATTTGTACAAAAGTCAGGGCATATCAGACTACATCAGACTGTCTGAAAACCCTCTCGGACTCCAAAGGGTTAAGAGCAACAGAGTAACTAAATGCTGCTTCTCCTTGTTTAGTCTGTACCTTAGGCAGGACTAACCGACTGGTTTCTGGATTTTCCATCCGTCATTGTTAATTCTCAGAACCCTAAATTTAAAACTTGACCTGCATGTTGTACCACAACTAGTCTTGGAGATAAACCGGAATGACGTCTGACTTGCGCATATGTGTAGATGCTTGTGTAGATAAGTGTTCTCTGTAGATTTGGAGACATGAGAAGCTGTCATCCAGTCTCCATACAGTGGCAGGGGGAGGCATTTCACTGGTAGAGGGAAGAATGGGTTCAGTAAAATACCACCTAATAATGATCTTATACACACCTCAAAATCCACTATGAGCTACCTCAAAAATACTTCAAAGCCTGTGGTTCATTTAACCATCTTAAAAATTCAGTGGATAGACCTCAAAACAGCATGTAAGACGGCCAAAGATTCTCACAGAACTAGACCTGCGAGGACAAATGACTGAAACTCTCCCAACAAGAACTGAAAGGCTCAAGGCATTTACAAGCATTTACATTTACAAATGTGTGTTTTAATAAGTACTGACCACACAAGATGCCCAAACTTTTGCTTTCAGCTTCTCCTTTTGTGTTATTTTGAAACTGCAAAGTAATCTTGCTTAAAATACAAAAAAAATTATCTTTAACATTTGGAAATCAGTCACAATACCAGAAATTTTATTTCAGAACTGATACCAAGTGTAATGTTGAAAAACACTTTTTGTGTAATGTTGAAAAACATTTGTCTTTAACTCCAAATGTTTATTTGATAAAAGACATGTTTCTACATTTAACACATCTGTTCTTTTTTAAATGTGTTGGTGCATCTCGTATAATTGCAGTATTGTGAAAAAGTTTGTTGTTCATAATTTAATTTAAAAAAGGTAAACTGTCGTATTATGTGATATTTTCAAGCCTTTTTTGTTTGGCTTATAGCTCAAGAAAATCAAACATCCAGTTTCTAAAATTATTAGAGTGTTTTATTTTTTGTTTATGTAAATTACTGTACAAACACCATCAATATTAAAACAATAATGTGTCACTTTATGATTAATGAATTAAAAATGACCTTTTACCTTTCTGAAATAGATTATGAACATTTTCACAATATTATGTACTATTTTTAATTGCAAAAGTAATCTCAAAATATGTTACCAAAATAATGCATCTAAAAACATTTTTAAGTATTGAAAGTTGGTGTATAGAATTGATTGATTTCAAAACTTGTAACTAAATCACAGTAAGATAAATTTTTAACCATGGGTGCTCAAACTTTTGAATGTGACTGTATAATCTAAATAATCAGATTTCACTTGGTGTTCTGTGTGTGTGTGTGTGTGTGTGTGTGTGTGTGTGTGTGTGTGTGCCTGCCTGTGCGTGCTTGCATGTGAGGAACTGTGAGACAAGGATGTATGTGAGATAAGGAGATGCCTTCTGAAAAAGAAAAGGAAAGCTTTGGTAAATAAAGCCGGGTTTTCGTCTTGGCAGCCAGACTCCGGATATCAGAGTTCATACGGTCATGAAAAACCTGGAAAAGTCATGGAATTTGAAAATAGCATTTTCCAGGCCTGGAAAAGTTTTGTAAAAATAAATCAACTCAGAAGGTTTAGGAAAAGTCATGGATAAAACCAGATAAAAACCTATATTATTTATATATATATATATATATTAGTTCTGTTAACCGACTGAGCAATGTATGTTAGTTAAACAGTAATGTTACTTTAATTGTTTTTTGCGTGGTGTTGTCAGACTCCAGCCTGAGCTGCAGCTTGCTAACTTACTTAAATTTAGACTTACTTTCATTTAAACTTACTTTAAATTCACACAATGCCAGGGAAATGTAGATTAAATGATGTCTGGCTTCACATGGACAAATATAAGGCTTTTGGACCCAGGACGTGCAAATTGTGCACTGAACTTTTGACATTTTAAAATATGGGAGAGGCAGCGCTAGCTAGCCATGCAAAAGGTGCTAAACACCAGTCTGCTGCGCACAAATCAACTATTAATGCCATCACCGGCTTCTTCACCCTGGTGACCAACGCGACACCTGCTGCCACCTGCAGTGCTTCCCTCTCAGCTACCATGTAACAACGGACCATTTCAAACGCTGTGTCCAAGAACGAAACGTTAACTGCAGAGGTACTGTGGGCGCTAAAAGTGGTTAATTCTCACTATTCCTGCAAGTCGTGTGAAGACACAAGCCATCTTTTCCAGGCAGTGTTCCCTAGATTTGGAAAAGTCATGAAATTTACTGATAAAGTGTATGAACCCAGGGATATCCTGCAAGGCTCTGTTTGCATTCTTTCCAGAAGGCAGCGCAGTTTTGGACACTTTCCAAGCATTTAGCTGTTTTTCCTGTGCGTGTTAAGAAGTTTCATTTGTTTAGATGCCAAAGTCCATTCACTCAGCATCTCAGTGAGAACTGAGTTCAGCCCTGAAGATCTGTTCTTATTATACAGTCCAATTAGACCGTCCTCATGAACACATTTCTGAGCATCACTGTAAACTGGAGTTATGATGTATTGAAAATAGTGATGGACTGATTAATCAGGCTGCAAATGACCAGTACTTACCATTTGGTTAACTAATTATTTTCTAACTTCACAAGGACCATCTAAACATCGTACATTTTCCACCTTGTTTTACTTCTGACCTCACCCCTTTGCCTGTCCCTCTCTGTTGTCTCTTGTAGGATGGAGGCCTCGTGTCTGGAGCTGGCTCTGGAGGGCGAGCGCCTCTGTAAGGTGGGTGATTACCGGGCAGGTGTCTCCTTCTTCGAGTCGGCCATCCAGGTGGGAACGGAGGACCTGCAGATCCTCAGCGCCATCTACAGTCAGCTGGGCAATGCCTACTTCCACCTGCAGGACTACACTAAAGCGCTGGAGTTTCACCGCCATGACCTCACACTCACTAGGTGTGCTTTTAAACCTACAGCAGGGATGCCAAACTCCAGTCCTGGAGGGCCGGTGTCCAGCGCAGTTTGGTGATTTTGCAGCTCTGACACCACAGTTAAACCAGTTGAATCAGGTGTGTTTGATCAGGTAGATCACCAAACGGCCCTCAAGGATTGGAGACAGGAGTTTGACACCCCTGATCTACAGAGTCATTACAGTTAAAAGGAATTAAAGTAATGTGTTGTCTGGCAATGCAATATGTGGAGATGTGATAATGAAGAATGGGCATTTAATGCTCATTGGTTGAACACCCAAATTCCTTAACCATGCACTATAATTCAGCACACTGTCCCACTTCCAACTCTAGTCTCATTAGTAAGTTAGCTACATAGCTTTTTTGACCAATTTCAGTTTCTTTACAGCCAAATTGACCAGTTAAATGTGACACATGCATTTAAAATCTTTAAACAAAAAACATTTACCTATTCAAATAACATTAAACTAAGTAAGAAAGTAAGCTGGCTGTTCATCACAGTGTCATGTTTAATTATGCTGTGATGTAAGGTCCAATAACCCACTACACTACTGTCCACAAGATCATTATACTTTTTTTTATCCAATTTTCTTCCCAATGCACTAGTAGTCAATCAACCTGCTCATCTGCTAGGACTCTCCCAGTTACTTGTAATGTCCCTGACTTTAGGGGGATGAAGACTAGCACAGGCCTCCTCTGAACTGCTGCTGATACATCTTCACTGGGCAGCCAACACGCTCAAAGGAAAGCTCAGGTTCCCCAGTTCTGATGGATTGGCTGGCAGACACCTGAGCCAGTGTACATTACTTAGTAGTGATGGGGAGAGAGCACGGCCAATTTTACCTGTCTGAGTCAGTCTGAGCTTAAACTAAATGGTTTATTTTTGACTGACACTGTCACATCCCAAATTGTTTATTAAAATATAATAAATAAATATGTTACTACAGGATGAAAATGACTGATGTATATAATAAAACTATGACAATATAAATTGCCAGGGTAAATGGAATAGATTGGCATATTTGCCCGTTGCTTATTTTAATCAAAAATCTGGTTTTGATCCTGAGTTTAGTAGTGAATGCTTGGTAGTAAGAAACAATATGGAACCTTACTAGAACTTCAGATTTTGCTGTCTAGTTCCATGGTTCCTTAATTCAACCTCCATCTCTTTTTGATGTGGCTCTGTATAATAGTGGATGTGGTTTAATTTGAATAATTTTTTTTCCCTCAGAACTATTGGAGATCAGCTGGGAGAAGCAAAAGCTAGCGGCAACCTTGGAAACACACTGAAGGTTCTGGGTCGATATGACGAGGCAGCAGCTTGTTGCCAGAGACATCTGGACATTTCTAGAATGCTCCATGACAAGGTCAGTAGTGTTTTATAAGTCTGTCTGAAAACGCTGCAGTGAATGCACAGCTCTGATCCCTTCTGAAACATTCACAGAACATGTTTGAAGACTATTTTAGTAGCCCGTAAACTTGGTTTAAATGTTAGGCGTTGATCCGTTTTAGATGTGTAATCAGTAGTGGTTGTTTTCCTCCAGACTGAAGCGTTGTGTGTCTGTGTGTGTGGTTCGGTAGGTGGGGCAGGCACGAGCACTGTATAATTATGGGAATGTGTACCACGCCAAAGGGAAGAACATATGCTGGAGTGGCATTGACCCGGGAGACTTCCCAGAGGAGGCACGCATCGCTCTGAAGAAAGCTGCAGAGTACTATGAGTGAGTGTGAGAGAAGATTCCGGCTCATTCACTGGAAGTAAAAGCAAACAGGATCTGCACACAAAAATTTACAAGCTCTCCAGACTAGTTCTGCAGGATTTGTCTGCAGGCAGTTGAAGCTTGTATCGCTGTGGGTGTAACTTTAACTCAGTGAGGCATTAGCTCTGTAGTAGTACTGTCACATCAGTATGTGGATATTTGATTGGCTGGTTGAACAGAACCTGGGAGAGTGCTCAAAGATGCAGGAGCTGGACAACTTACAAGGTGCTGCAAAACAACCAACTAAAATGAAGTCCAAAGACCATTAAAAGGGCAGAATAACTGATGAGAATTACACATAACCTACAAAAATAACCTAAAAGTAAAGCAAATAAAAGCAGTGTAAATAAATACACAAACAACTGATGCTGATTTGAACAAAGACAGAACAAATGACTGAACCTTTGATCTTTAAAAGGAACTGAGAAAATAAGTATGGTAGGTGTTTCAGTTTGACTGGCTGCTTTAGGAGACTTTATGAAGTCTGGGAACAAACTTTTCTTCTTCATAAAGAACTTGAACCATATGTTGAGCATCCAGTGAGAATGTCAGGTGTCCACATGATGTAAAAAAGCACTATACATGTTTATCAACTCGGCCTCATTAACTAATACAATTTATCTTTATAGTAATTTATCCATTTATTAATATAAATAAACGTAAATACAGTAAAGAGTAGAGGTGCATCAGTATGGAATTTTTGGGTCTGATATGACTAATAATTTACTGATTGTTGTTTGTATGTGTTTCTGTTTTAATGAAATAATGAAAGTTTCATGTTGCAGTATGGCCATTAGTGAAAAACTAGGACATAGAAATGCTCACCTGGAATTATCAGGCATTTCATTAAGAATAATTCCATTTTTCCATTTTCACGGTTGCACACCAGACATATATAAGCTGATTGTTGCCCTGCATAATATTCAGGATTTCATAAGTATTTCAAAAGCATTTATTCTCTGTTCTCTTCTGTTTAAAGAGCAAACCTGTCCATAGTGAAAGAGCTGGGCGACAGAGCGGCACAGGGCAGGACGTATGGTAACCTTGGCAACACACAGTACCTGCTTGGGAACTTTCAGAATGCTGTGCTTGCCCACGAACAGGTACTGTACTCTCAGCTTTAGCATGTAAGCATATCAGCATTTCTTCACTATATGTTCAAATGTTTGTGGACGCCCCTTCTAATGAAAGCATTTAGCTACTTTAAGTTGCACTCGTTGCTATAAATTTTTGCCAGGTGTGGGCTAGGGGGGTATAAAGCCCCCCAGCATTGAGCTGTGTTCTCTGGCATGATGGTGCTCCATCCTGTACTTTTGGTATGAGGTGAAGTGGTGATCATTCAACAACCTGACCTCACTGAGTACAGTCAAGTCCTCTCCACAATACTCCAAAATCTGGACAGCAGAGACGATTACTCCAACTAAAGCAGGATAACCTCTGTTTACACTTGATTTTGGGGTCCCAATACTTTTGTACATATAGCGTATCTATGATTATTCCCTCAAAGTAAGAAAACTGATATCAGTTTGAAAGGTAATGCTGTGGAATCTGATCTTGGATCAGTGTTAATATGCAGGAAAGTGTATTTTGATGTCTTTTGGTTTGCAATTACAGCGTCTGCTCATCGCTAAGGAGTTTGGAGACAGAGCTGCAGAGAGACGGGCTTACTGTAACCTGGGAAATGCCTACATCTTCCTGGGCCAGTTTGAGGTGGCAGCTGAGCACTACAAGTAAGTAGTTTTAATATTACATTTAGAATTTTTTTAGCATAATTGTTTACCTTTTGTCTCGGAAAGCTTTGCGATTTTAGGGTTTCAGCTAATTCATGTTTTGTATTTTTTGGAAATTTTTTATTCAGTGATGAGTTACCCCTCTGCAGTCAGCAAATATGTGACTGGTTCAAGGCATCACAGGATAAAAACAGTCAACAGTCAAACATTCAGCTTATTATATTGGAGCATAGTCCATTGATTTGTATAGGAACTGTTCTAGATAACTCCTCAGTTGTTTTCAGTCTAAACCACCATCCATTAGTTAAGTTGTACAGATAATAAACTTCATTTACACTATCCTGCCTTGTCTGTGATTGTGAAAAAAACAGACGCATCTCCATCTACTGTAATATTTCATTACCTGTCATATCTGTGCTGCCCCCTAGTGGAGCTTTGGGCTGCAGCCCCTAAAACTGAAGGTGGTGATATGATCTTTATGTGTTGATGCAGCACATCTGTTATGGTGTTTGTTTGTTTGCAGACGGACGCTGCAGTTGGCCCGGCAGCTGAGGGACCGTGCTGTGGAGGCTCAGGCCTGTTATAGCCTGGGAAACACATACACACTACTGCAGGACTACGAGAGGGCCATCGACTACCACCTCAAACACCTCATCATCGCTCAGGACCTGAAAGACCGGTACCAGCTGTTACATAGTTGTTTGATTTTCACTGTTACATTTCAGTTAAATCTGGAGTCTCTGATCAGACCAACACATCATCTTAGCCACTCTGGGATCGTCTGCAGCGGCATCTTAAAAAGTCTTCTTGCCTCTCTTGTGTGAAGTAACAGTGTTCTGTGCACAACAAGAAATCTTGAGACTTCCCACAAACCATCCATATTATTACTTCCTCAGACACCTCGGTGAAAAACACAAACCCTGACCACCAACCATAAAACACACACACACACACAGTTATTCTGTGTTTTATGTTGTAATGTTTTTGTGTGAGGCAGAATGTGATGATTGTCCTGCAGGCTGCTAAGACCACAAGTATTTATTTCTGCATGTTTTACTTTTCTAACCTCATTTGGTGACCATGTCTTTCCTCTCTGGCTGTGAATGTGTGCAGGATAGGCGAGGGGAGAGCTTGCTGGAGCTTAGGGAACGCCCACACTGCTCTGGGAAACCATGAACAGGCCTTACAGTTTGCTGAGAGACATCTGGCAATTTCCAAAGAGGTGTGTGTGTGTGCGGGTAGCCTCTCTTGACCATGTAAGAGATAAGAGCACTAGAATGAGATTTCCTCTCCCACTCAGGAAATGGCTGTGTTTAGAGTCCAGCTGAGAGCTGCAGAATCCTCTCTGGCATTACATGCAGTGCTGGTTTATCTGCCTGAATTCATACGTACAGCACTGCTCAGACGTTTGAGGTCACAAAGACACATTTGATCATAGTCATCACATCTCATCATTTTATCATAGCTTTTGAAATAAAACTTGTTGCTGTGGGAAATTTAACGGGTGACCCCAAACTTTTGAGCAGATCATACATTTTTCAAAATACGTGAATAATTGTTCACTGTTTGTCAGATTGGGGATCGTAGCGGAGAACTGACGGCCAGAATGAACGTGTCAGACCTGCAGTTAGTGTTGGGTTTGAAGCAGAACAACACAACAAACAGCAACAGCAACAGCTCTGTCTGCACAGATGGTCATCCCAACAATGGCTGCACTTCACCAGGTAACATTTCTCTATTCCCTACCCATCTGCTCATTCAACTCATTACCTGCAATTACCATTCCATTCCAAATTTTCTGTTTTTCCTGCTTTATTCTTTGATCATCTGTTAAAAATCACATTTCCAGAAAAGCTGAAACTTTCTAAAATGCAAAAAAAACTCAAATCTGTCATTTGTTTCATTTACCTGAACCTTTATTCAACAGACAAAAGGGCAAAGAAAAGATTTTCAGTGTTTTCAATAACAATCTTAATTAAAACATTAAAAAAAGCTGGGACGGCAAAATAAGACTGAAAAGTAAAAATAAAGTTTCTACAATTGAACTAACAGTAGATGGAGTATAAAAGGACCCTCCTGCAAAGTCTTATTCATTGCTAGCAAGGATGGGTTCACCACTTTGTAAAATGACATTGGACTGTACGTACTAAAGATGAGACAATCCAGACTGTGACCAAGTGCAAAAAACACCATCAGTGATGGCATTGGGTTGCATCAGTGCCCATGTCATGGGTGGTCTGCATATATGTGAAGGTACCACTGATGCTGAGGCTTATCGATATTTTGGAGAGATGTGCTGCCATCAAGATATTGTCTTTTCCCAAGCAGGACAATGCCAGGCCTCATTCTGCAGGAGTTACAGTGTGGCTTTACAGACAGTGTGTGTGTGCTTGACTGGCTGCCTGCAGTCCAGATCATTCTCCTATTGAAAATGTCTGGAGAATCTGTCAACAGTGACCACAGACTGTTGAGTAGCTCAAGTCTTGTAAACAGCAAAAATGAGCAAAAATTTTTTCTTGCAAATCACTTGCAACAATAAGTATCTTCAAATGTTAAATACAGTAATTAAAAAGTACAATTAAAAGAAAAGTGATGAGGCCCAATGTAAAAGAAACATCTGCCCCAACTATTTTGAGTGTTGAAGGTATTCGTTTACATTTTTTAAATCAGTTCAACAAATAGAATAAATTGTCATCACTAAATGTTTCATCTTTTTCCTTTTGTCTGGGTGAATTAACAAATAAATCCCTTTTATAGAAATGGGTCTTGTATTGTTTAATTTACTATCAACTATGAACGTTTCCACCAATGTTCCTTCAAAAAATCAAAACCACCCTCCATGCATTCACAGTATTTTATTCATATTCTGTAAAGGTCAAGTCGTGTCACATTCACATTGTTTAGGTTTACACTTCTGCCATATAATGACCCATCCAAGCTTGTGATCCCTTCACCTACAATTCCTCCAGTCTCCCATCCAATCTAGCTGATTTACCAAATCCAAATGCTTGATAAATGCTGTGAAAATGGGATGTATTTCCCATAGTTATCATGCTGCTGGCACCAGTCCCTGATGCTGTTGCAGGCAGTTGACTGTCTGTGTGCTTCTGACTGTACAGGAACAAAACCCAGGGCAGGCCGGAGACACAGCATGGAGAACATGGAGCTTATGAAACTGAGTCGTGACAAAAGTCCTGTGAGTCTCAACCTCATTAATACCTTCCAGTCCTGAGCTGTGATAAAGTGCTTATCAAACCCTGATTAATGTTGAATGATATTAATGTGAGTTTTTGCAGTGTGACATCTGTAGATGCAAATGGAAACACACTGATGTCGTCTTCTGCATAGTCTTGTATGCTTTTTGCATAACATTGCCTAACACATATTGCCTGATAGGGGCCAACCACAGAGGAGGAGACATCCCCCAAACAGGTCAAGACATCCCCCTTAGCAAAGACATCCTCCAAACTGTTCTTCATCAGTCGCTTTAAGGGGAAGAAGCAGAAGGCCAATGGAACCAGCCCCACTAAAACAAGCCACAGCAACTGCACCAGTCCACATACACCCTACATGGATCCAAAGGTGCTCCCTCACTCACTCACTCTCTCTCTTCCTACATCCCTCACTCACTCCTTCCCTTTGCTTCTTTACTCACTCATGAATAGATTTAATAATAATGATGTGGTGATGGCACTTTGTTTAAATCTGTATGCAAAAGACTGATGTTACAACATGTGATGAAAATGTCCAGCATGCAGTTCTGTTCTCCTGATCAGGTGATATGGTCTGCATGGAGACCTGCTTTTTTTGGCAGCTTTCTTTCTTCTGAATCAGGTTTGTTATGCAGTACATTCACACTATGAACACTTCCTCCTGTACTGTGCACTGACACATTATGTACATATCACTGCACAATTCTCAGGGTGAAATAACCAACAAGGATAACCGAGGGCTTTAGTGTCTCACTGCAGCTACAGGCAACCGATTGAGACTGCTGGACAGGCGCCGGCCTCCACTCTGACAGCCGCAGATAATAATCAGAAATTACCCCCCCCCCCATGTACCTGCACTGTCACATGCATGTCAGCCTTTTTCACACAGACTGAGGTTAATTTAAACCAAGTTTCATCACCAGATCTTCATTAGTATTAAAGTTATTCAGTCGTTTGAGTAAAGAAGCAAACGGGACACCTTGTATAAGATCAGAGTTGACATTCAGGTATTTGACCTCTTCCTCTACTCCAGCATGCGCCGGATACTCTGGGCGATGAAGGCTTCTTTGACCTCCTCAGTCGTTTCCAAGGCAACCGCATGGATGACCAAAGGTGCTCACTGGAGGGTGGTTTAAGTCGTGCCTCTGCTCCTTGCACTCCCTGTGAAACCCCGCCTGTAGTCATCAGGAAAAGTGAGTTAGCATCACCCCATGACCCTGTTGACCTCTGAAACTTAATGACCTGTAGGGTAGATTGTCTTTAGATCGATAAGACCTTGGCCTAGGTGATTTTTGTGCTAATCATTGTCAGGTGTAGCTCCTATAAATCACCTCTTAATGTTCTTACCTATGTGTGTTGCTCAATTAACTACACTCATTGGCCACTTTATTAGGTACACCTTGCTAGAGCATATATTCCACAAGGTGATGGAAACGTTCCTCAGAGTTTTCGGTCACACTGACATGATGGCATCACGTAGTTGGTTCAGATTCGTGGGCTGTACATCTCCTGCTTAACCTCATTGCAAAGGAGCTCTGCTGAATTGAAGTCTGGTGACTGTAGTAAAGTGAATATATTATCATGTTCAGGAACTTGTTTGAGATGTTTTGAGCTTTGTGAGATGGCGCATTATCCTGTTGGAACCATCAGAAGATGGGTACAGTGTGATCATAAAGGGACGGACATAGTCAGCCACGGTACTCAGGTAGGCTGTGGTTTGAATGATGCTCATTTCGTATAAAGTGGCCCAAAGTGTGCCAAGAAAATGTACCCCATGCCATTACACCACCACCAGCCTAAACCATTTGATGCAAGGCAGAATGGATCCACGCTTTCGTATTACTTATGCCAAATTCTGACCCTACCACCTGATTCCTCAGACCAGGCAACATTTTTCCAATCTTCTTTCATCCAATTTTGGTGAGTTTCTGCAAATTGTAGACTGTTGCCTGTTCTTAGCTTACAGGAGTGATACCAGGTGGGGGCTGATGATGTAGCCCATTTGCTTCAAGGTTCAGAGATGCACTTCTGCGTACCTTGTTTGTAATGAGTGGTTATTTGAGTTGCAGTGGCCTTTCTTCCAGTCTAGCCATTCTCCTCTGATCTCTGTAAAAGTACCTAATGCAGTACCTAATAAAGTGGCCAGTGAGTGTATAGGAGTTCACAGCCCAAAGCTTTCCTAAACATTAGCTTTTGTGTATGAATAATTTTCTTTATAATAGAAATGAACATTTTAGCTGACTGAGTTTGTTGTGTTGATGTTTTTTCGTACGTTACTTTTAGCTATTTCCGAACCCGGAATGGAGGCCTCAGAACAGCCTGGGCATTTCCTAGACCTGCTGGCCAGTTCACAGGGTCGACGGCTGGACGAGCAGCAGGCCAGTGTAAGCAGTCTGCCAGGCTTACGTCTGGAGCAGAACACCAGCCAATCCGTCCTCAGCCAGCTCATAGCCAGCGCCGACAGCAAAGAACCAGACGATGACTTCTTTGACATGCTCATCAAGTGCCAGGTCAGGAAGAGTGGGGTCAAAAGAAAGTGTATACACACACACACCTGAAGCATTGTGGTGAAGCACTAGGTGTTCTGCACAAACAGGTTTATTAGAATAATTTGAGAAAAGTAACAATTTTGCACATGATGTCCTAAACCACAAATGTGGTTAATTAGCCAAGATGCACTACTGGTCAAACGTTTGGAGTCACCCATTAAATTTTATATTTTTGGTGATTACTTATTTTAAGTAGTTTTTAGTTAAAAAAATGCTGTCAGATCTATTCTAGTGAGTATAGAGTGGCTCAGCAGGCTAAGACGCTGACACGATGACCCGAGAATTGCGAGTTTGAATCCCGGTCATGCTGTTTACCATCAACAGCCGGAGCCCAAGAGAGCAAAAATTGGCCGTGCTCTCTCTGGGTGGGTAGATGGTGCTCTCTGTCCCTATCACTTTCACATTAGAATGTCTGCTGGCTCGGGAGTCTACTGATTGGTCCATTCAGAGCTGGGAACCCTGCACTTTCCTCCAAGCACGTTGGCTCCCCAGTGACAGTGTATCAGCGGTAGTTAGAAAAGAGGTGGTGGCTGCATCACACACAGTGGAGGAGGCTTGTGCATGCCTTCACCCTCCTAGAGTCAGGGACAGTGCAAAGTGATGGGGAGAGTCCTAATGGATGGGATGGGCTAACTGGCTACTATGACATTGGGAAAAGGAAAAAATGGGCAAAAATGATTAAGAAAAAAAAAAGTTTGTGATGACTTGAACTGGAACAATTGTACTACACCAAACCAGAGTTGTGTTTTTTGTAAATTCATTTAAAATGCTAATACCATTAACTGCTCTCACAGGGTTCCCGACTGGATGACCAGAGGTGTGCCCCTCCCCCTCCCCCAACGCGAGGCCCCACTGTCCCAGATGAAGACTTCTTTAGCCTCATCCTCCGCTCGCAAGCCAAACGCATGGACGAGCAGCGTGTCATACTGCCCTCTGACCCTCCACCCACACAGCTCAATCCAGACTGAGGCTACACACCGGCAGTATCAGCCTAACGCAGGAGGATGGCTGAGGACACAGGAGCTTACAAAAATTCCTCAAAGACCTTGTTCAGCTCTAGTGAAAATCAAAGCATCACAGTGTAGCAGTGCTGTTTCTAGATCATATCTGCTTTGTCACTACATGAAGGACTAAAAGAACATTAAAAACCTGATCTTGGATCAGGTTTCCTCAGTAATATGGGAAGTGTGGGCTGATGCCGATTTTTCACGGACACCTGCTGAGAGCGATGCCGTACATAAACATGTATAAAATGTAGGAATTTAGACTAAATACACTGCAACATTTTAAGCACAGTCACCTACACATTCTGCTCTGAGTTACCATTACAAATACAAATACAGTGCCACAACAAAAACAGAATATCGTCAACGTTTTTTTAAAAATTGTTCATAAAGGTCAACTGTATTTAATATTCATTACATGTAAAGTGACATTTCATGCCTTTTATGTTAAATCACAAATCCAAGCTCAAATTACTGAAATATTTAATTTACTTATGACTACTGTTCAACCAGTATCAGCATTTATATTTATATA
>BRDA01007625.1:2677-16698 GCA_036984385.1 Crenuchus spilurus | reverse complement strand
AATTCAGTTACTAACTAAGTTACTTTTTTGAACAAGTAGTGAGTAACTATAACTAATTACTTTTTTAAAGTAATGTTCCCAACACTGCTACTGAGATGATGCTTTAACTGACCAGAGGCAGCTCATAGTCTGTCTGCTGTTCATGTTCTCCCTCAGTATGGTCATCAGATACAAAAGGGATCTTTGTACAGTGTTCACACAACTCCAACCGGAAGTGCTGCATTCACTGAAAAGGACTTAGTAGACTTTAGAACAACTCTAAAGTCATTTGATCTTTTGTTTTAAACAGCTCTCTCTACAAGACGTTCCTCTGTGACAGTGCTCAGTTATACTTCACTTGAAGATGTAGATGACTATATCATTTTCAGTTCACTAACCCCAAAAGTTATAAAGAAATTGATACCTTCTCTAAGTCTTTCATTAAAACTTAAGATGATTAGGAGAAAAAAATTAGGAGGATTTACATCAGAAATGTCAAAGTAGCTCGAGAAATACTTGATTTTTATGAATAGTGCCAAATTGCTAGACATTTTGTTGGCTGCTAGGGAATCTCTAGCTGGACATACTACTGAAGTTTTGTTCTGATTGGTAATTGATTAGACTATCAAATGTCTGCTGAGAGCTGATTGGCTTATGACATCAAGAAAAAATACATTATGGGTTTGTCCTTAAATTTTCACTTACAGAAGGTCATGTAGGTGAAGCAGGTCCAATTTTGGCAACTTGCAGTTGCTGAGAAAAAGACATTTAACATTTATAGCACCCACACTGTAAATGCACCAACACTGAAATGCTTCCTCACAAAGTCCTGAATAATTATATCAAGTTTCATCAAAAAAATATTCATAAGCATTCCTGAGAAACAGCAGATTAAGTATATAGTATGTGCTGATTTGGTGGTGCTACTTTGCATATGGTGGCCATTTGGTTTATTAAATTTGAAATGTTCTGAACATTTTGATATAAGGTAAATTTGGCAAAAAGGATTGGGAAAAAATTCCTAGGACTAATTTGCAAAAGTTGGTTTCGCAATATTACGCAAATTAAAAAAAAAATCTAAGCGGGCAGAGGTCCAAACGGTTGATTATCTTTGCTTGAGCCAAGGATACAAAAATTATTTTGTTTCTGGAACTTCTGGTTTTTGACTTAGAGGGCCAAACGTGTTGACATGCGCTATAATGCCCTCTTATAGCCCTTATCACATCTGGCTGTGTGCGAACGCCTGAGTAACGGAGGGTCTACTACCTGTTGACCAAGTTTTGTTTATCTAGGCTTTATGGTTTTCTCTGCATGATTCGTTTTAGCAGAGAATTAAAAGACGGAAGAGCTGGAACATTTACAATAGGGTTCCTTGCATTATAGGAGCTCAGACCACTAATTATATAAAGTAGAATAGAATAACTTACTGACTATGTGGTGGAAATAAATGAATGGCTCACTGTTGAGAGAAGTAAAAAAATGTTTATTGAGAGCTTCCAAAGAGAATTGATCCATTCACCTGGATTGAAAAACGAGGTCTGTCTCATTCCCCCAAAGTCCCCTCTTTTATAGGCAAAATTTTAGTTTGTCTAGTAACAGTGATGAGCCTATTAGCTCTTTCCTAGACCCCTAAGTTGGCCACCTCCTTGGTTCAAGGCAGATACAACGGTTACTGATAACAGAAGTTTAGCAGGATGTGGTCAATTTGTCTAACAAAACGTTCTGTCCTCTTCTGGTAAAAAGGCAGGAAAACAAGTTGCAGTGCATGACAGAAAACAGACCCTTCTCTCACTGACACACACACTTAAGACAATAAAGGAAATCTGCTGTTTAATGATTAGCTCAACAACAGGAAACGTTCTTGCAGTTTTCTACTCCAAAACACAAATATGGGACAATGTCAGGAAACCTGCTACAAATGAAATGGAAGAGAGTTCGCTGCTTTCTTGGCTCAATGAAGCTGCTGTATCAAGCCAAAGTGGGCCTTTTCTTTCTTTCTTTTCTCTCTTTTATGTATCTTTATTTCCTCTGAGTCTCTTTTTCACCATTTTGGGGAGCAGTAGCTCCTCTGCCTGACATTGTGTGATCAATCCTGTGAGCTAGGTGAGATGCATGCCCGTGGGTAGATGTGGTTTTTAAAGGCTCATCTGCAGATGCCGCCAGTTTGTTTTGAGTGGCAGAGCTGCACCCACTGCTCCCGTTGCTAATGGTTGCCAGATGCATCTCATCCCATACACCATCTCATCACATTTCCAGTCATCATTCTGTGTATTGGCAAAATGATGCATATGATGATACCAGAGTTATGATTTAATATATTGAAATATAGTGAGATACTGTAATAAAGCTGATATTTGATTTTTTAGGAAAACTGTCAGTGATGCATACTTACACTGTGTAGTCAAATGCAGCAAACATTTAAGAAGTCACAGGTAATGCAGAATAAGGCAGTGAGAACAGCTTTACAGTGTCCATACACAACCAGGATAAATCAAATGCATAATGAACTAAAGTGGCTAAGGGTGGAAGACAGGTGGAGGGCAAACCTTGTGGAACTCATCAAAAATATTAATGAGAGAAAATATCCAGTGGGCCTTTATGATAAATTAGAACAGATAGAAAGAAAAATTTATACTACAAGATAGTCATCAAAAATTACTTTAAAATACCAAAAGCAAAAACAAAATATACAGGTGCAGAACAATAATTTAGAGGTCTATTAAAGAATGGAACTCCTTGCTTTGTCCATTGCTTAAAATTGGTAATAAAATAAGGTTTAAAAAACTAATAAAAACACTACCTAAAATATAAGGAGATTAGATGAATACTTGTTTACGTCCTTGTTGTGTACATGCAGAGTGGAGGGTATGAGGTGATGGAAATACAGTTGTTATTTTCTTTAATTCACTTGTATATTATTATATATGTAGAACCCCAAGAAGAATAGCTGATATTTCAATAGCAGCTAATGGGGATCTAAATGAAACAATAAATAAAACATAAGCAAGTCTGAGATAATAACACGTTATGTGATTGTTTATTCATTTAGTACTGTGCTAATTGGTGAGGCATGAGATTGTTTTATAACTAAATTAGAAATTATAATTAACAAAACTAATTACATTTTGTGAATAGTTCATTTATACAGCATGAACTTTTTCACGCTTGTATTTGAACTTTGGATTTTATTTTGTTCTTTTTAGTTCATTTATGTACCAAAAACAGCCATAATTAATTTCTATGAGATCAACTTCTTTATCCCTTAGAATAAAACAGACTGTTTTACTGTGCCTTTAATAGATATTTGTAACTGAGCTCAGTATCTTATTGCTCTGCATTGTGCTCGTTTCAGACAGCCCAGTCTAAAACACTCCTTATAACTTAATTGTGAAAAGAGGAGGAGCTAAACTGCCATAGGCTGAATGTGCAGATCTTTATAAATAGGCTGGTTTCAGTGCCATCCCAAAAACAATTAATTCAGACTGGATTGTTTTGCTAGCTTGACTTACATATATGGGTTGTATGGACCGGGGAGCATGAACAGTATACAAACTTTAGTATAGCAAACATAGTGTTTCCAAACTGCCTGACCAGTCCTTATGGCACAAATATGCAACACTCATTTAGACAATTCTCTTCTTTTGTCTGTTTTGCTTTTTAAAAACCAAATTAACATGGAAACAGTGCAAACAGGGTAGGGTGATGGGGGTGGGGGGAGTAGATGGTTGAGGATCTTTTCAACGACTGCTAGCTAAAATACATAGCTGTATAAAATTGTTTTATTGGGTTTGTTGTCGATGTTTACATAAAAAAGCAGTATGCTGTTTTTAGTATTTTTTAGTGTTTAATTCTTTTCTATAGAGGGATTAATATACAGTACAAACATGAATGTATTTACAGGTTATTGCTTACAGATTATGTATGGTGTAAAAAATTGCTGAGTCCTCTGAACTCAGCTAAGAGATTTGTCGGCTAAGAAGCTTGTCAAACTAAGATGGTTGTCATTTTTTAAGCCCGTCTTGGACAGTAACCAAACAGTGGAATGTCTACGTGTTTGGTCAACTGGTTCAAATTGACTGCTCAGATTAGTGAATGTGTTTTCACAGTTAACCTCAAAATACCTACTAATTAAAAAAATAAAAGAAATCTGCTAGAAAAGAACGATATTTAAGAAAATAATGAAACTAAGACACAGTGGCACTGTTTTGCTTGTGTTGTATTGTTTTTGTTTAATTTTTATCATCACTCATTTCATTGGTTAAGAATTAGTTTTCTATATGTGTATTCTCTCTCTCTGAATTATTACAAAAATAATTAACTGCATATTTTTGCTTATTTTGCAGCTTCTTACAGAGGTACAAACCTCAGATCGCACAATAGGCTTGGCTTCTTGGTGAGATTCAGTGATCTCCATGAACAGATGAACATGATAGAACTGCATATGTACAGTCAATGCTCTTTTAACTGTCCTGAGGGCGGCCAATAACTACATATAAACAGTTAGCTAAACTATAAACAGAATACAGTGGGTGTATAGGTATAAAAACAAATGTAAATAATGTAGAGGTGGCTTAGTGGTTAGCACGTTCGTCTCTGCGCTGAGGTCTTGGGTTTGAGTCCCCATCTGAGCGGAGTTTCCATGTTGTCCTCGTGTCTGTGTGGGTTTCCTCCAGGGACTCCGGTGACATTCTTGTAACATGTGAACAGGAGGCTTTTCATTTACAAAACAGGGCCAACATGACAAGATGTAGTTAAAAGACTCCCGGGACACCAGAAAGTTACTCATGAATGGCTAATTGGTGAAGTTAGGTACAATAGCATAGCGCCATAGTTGTTTTCTCAGGGTATTTAACAACGCATGTAAGGGTTAAAATATGGGGGCAGCCATGGGGTAGTGGTTAAGGATCTGGTCTGTTCGATCCCCGGGCAGGTCACAACTGAAGCACCAAACCCCAATTGTAATTCGCTTTGGATAAAAGCGTCTGCTAAATGCCTCAAATGTTAAATGTAATGGAAAATATAAGTTATATGTCCACTGTGTGCTTTTATATGCACATCATTTGCTCCACGTTAACATTTTGAAGACAAACGTCTGTAACAACAGCACAAATGAAATTTGAAAAAGCACTAGTACTGACAATGTGCTTCTACCAGCAGACGCTTTATGTTCTGTACCAACTTTGTTTTTCCTGAAAGTTGCCATCTTGTCTGATTTACAAATTTAGGGAAAGCTAATTCCAATCTGGTTTGCTTATTAGCCAGTATGCTCCTTCCCATTTGAGAAGCTCTGATTCAAGCTTGAATCCTCTGAGCTTCATCAAATGAGACAGCCATGCCTACAGAGCTGGTTTAGTTTACCCTCGCCATGAAAACTTCTGCCAGACTTGCAGATCTCCTGAACTCAATAACGAAACCAAAAAGATGTTAAGTCTTCTTAATTTCATTCAAACAAGTAAATAATAATTGTAAAATAATAATAATAATAAAAATAATAATAATTTCAATTGTTACTGTAATAGTGTGTTAGCTGTCTCTGTGCTTTTCTTGCCAAGTATCACAGCACCAGCTGTCGATGGCGTCTCCTGTACTTTAGCAGTAGCACCACCAGTATGATGATGATGATGACAATCACGCTGGCTGAACCAATGCTGGCAAACAGTGCCACCTCAGAGCCAGTCATAGTAGTGGATTTTCCCCCACCACCACCCTCACCTGCCTCACCTTAACGTGGGAACACTTCTGGAGGAGGAAGAGAAGAAGAATCAGAGAGGTGTTCAAAGAAAGGAAAACAGGACCCAAACAGTTTTTTACTGTAAAACATGAAGTGAAAATTCAAAGTTACTGTAAAGTTAAAAAATGCTGTAAAATATAATGTAGAATTTTATATCCTGTAGTATTCTGTTACTGTAAATGTTAACGATACAGTCTGACTTTGTTACTGTTAAAGTCAACGTTAATGTACGATCTGGTTACTGTAAAGTTTCTTTACTGTAAAAAAGTTTGTATAAAATTATTATAATGTAAAATTCATGCACTGTAACATGTAATGTTACTCTTACATTTTGTTAAAGTTGATTTACTATAAAATTTACATGTTCACTATAAAATGTACATTTCCAAGTTACTGTAAGATTCAGTTACTGTGAATAATAAAGCTACTGTCAAATTAAAAGTTACAGTAAAATCTAAAGTTGGAGCAATATTCAGTTACCTTTAGATTACAAATTGTGATTATATATGTAAATATTATACAGAAGGTATTAAGTCAGGCTGGACTGAGACAGAACTGAACAGATTTAAACTGAACTGGATTCCAGTATACTGCATACATAAGCTATAAAATGCTACAGAACAATGAAGGACTTCACGGGGGCAGACTGTGCCTCCTTCTGTGAGTTTATCCCAGTAGACAGACTGACTAATAAGCTCTAACTACAGTCAAACACACATAGTACATAGAGAGAGAAAGAGAGATGTACCTTGTTTGTCGAGCACTTCATTGGTGTTATTGCCTGTGTCAGTGTGTTTTGGTGGGTGTCTGGTGGGGTAATCTTTTGGAGGAGGGTCTGAGGGAACTGGATAAAAAACATGATAGGAATAATTTTTTGATGTGCTTCTCTCAATTAAAAAAATGACCTGAATGTACTTTAATTTAATTTAATTTACATTTTATATGAGTGTCACTCCCCCTGCTGGCCCTGAGACATCTCAACAAGTGGACGCTGTGGCACCTTCTCCACAAAGTGCCGCTGGCGCAACCAATCAGCTGCCCGTGCGTAGATCACGCTCGCCCAAGTACTGAGGACACTCACCTGACGCTTATTATCAGAGACCTTACAAACACTCCTCTGTGCAAATTATTGACAACCTTAATTAGTGTTCCATAACTTTCTTTGACCTTCTCGTTTTTGACTACTCTCTAGCCCATTCTCTTATGATACTGTTTTTGTCCTTCCTGGGTTTTTAATCTTTTGCTTGCCTTAGACTTGGCCTATTGATTGCCTGCGTTGCCTAAATTTAAGCCATAATAAACAGTATCACAAGTAATCACACCCACCTACACACAAATACTACTACGTCCAGTACTTCTAACTCACTGGTGTTACCAGTCTGTCTAAAATTCACCCTTCAGAAACTGAAAATGTAAGGTGTCACACGTTTGAAGATAACTGGTCTAGCATTATATTGAGAACAATATAATTCTTTTGAAAGCACCAAAATGCACCTAGACTTTTGAACTGTCACCTGCAATGGCATTGTCAAACTAGCCCATTATGGCAGGAAAACTGTGAACCTGGCAACCACAAGGCTGTGTAACCACACCATTTTACGATATAGTAGAATAATGTTTTAAACACTAATTTCTAGAGGGGAATGCTGTGCCAGTATGAGGAAAAGTAAAACAAACTCAAAATCAGACACTTTAGAGGGAAAAAATAGGAAAAAATGACACTGGAAATGGGTTTTGTCACTGAAGACACATGGGAAAGGGCGGAGCTACACATCATACTGCACCCAGCCAGCAGGGCTGGTAGATATACTTAATTTTACTTATATTTAATTTAAAATGTTCAACTTCAGTGTTGCACAAGTGATATATGGATGGTAAACAGTGGTGCTGTACTCACTCTGTCCAACTTTCAAAATGATTTTCATGGATTTTGTTTTGCACACTCCGCCTTCTTGATTATCCAAGCCTTCTATTGTGCCATTAGATGTTGCTGAAAGAGGAAAGAAAACAAGGTCAAGTCTCTGGTGTGTGTGTGTGTGTGTGTGTGTACACACTGTATAGTGCAACTACCACTACAGCCAATTTCAGCATTAACACCTTACAGCTTGACTGAACATGATAATGAGTCTTACAGTAAAATAAAAATAGCCGTAAATTAGCATAAAATTTGCTCAAGGCTAATATGAAATCATGATATCACAGAATGCTGCATATGTAAATGATCCTCCAACCAATCACAGTGTTTTACTGCCACATATGACCATAGTAACCAATCAGAGCTCAATCAAAAGCATATTGGTTAAAGTAAAGCCAGATAAATAATACAAATAAAGTTGTTTACCAAAGAAGGGAGGTAGAGGAATAATAATAATAATAATAATAATAATAATAATAATAATAATAATAAATTGAATTTGTTTTACCAAAACCTTTGAAAGGTACAAAAACTCAAAACTGAGAAACTCAAAATGTAGCAATTTGTGGGTGGAGTTTAGAGAGGTAGTTTTATTCCTCAGCCAACTGTATCATCATTATAATTTATTATAATTAAATCATTCTGTAATGTACGCTGAACACAACTTCTGAGGAACAGCAATTTGTATTTGTGGGCGGGGCTTACACAGGGCCGTTAATGCTGCATCTACCAATACAATCAGCTAACATGGGCAGAGGCCTGGGCACAATGACAACAGTAACTGAACTGAAAATATAACAGATGGCTGGGGTGGTGCGGAATAAAGGAGGCTCCTCTCAGAAGCTGCAAGTGTGGAAGAAAAAGTGAAGAAAGAAGGAGGGAGAGCTATTTGTAGTGCAAAAAATACATGTTTTCCTCAACATGATTGCTTGATTGATTGCATATAAATCAAAGCACTGCGAGATATTAACATTCTCCAGCAAACTGCTCAGACAATCAGAGCCAGAAAAGAAAAATGCTAGAACTGAACTGTGTCTCTGTGGTGGCAGTTTACCATCCAGCTGTTAACTAAACCTTGTATATACCAAACAGACACTTTATAAAAGAGCTTTTTATCTTTTTAACTGTATTTTGACTTTTATTTTTATTTTATTTATATTTTATTAAAAAGACTGTTTATGTGACTATTTAATTTTACTGTTTGTAAGCAAAGTTATGCTTACAGCTCCAAATTTAGACTCCAAACATGACTTTGGCAAGTAAACTGCAGCATGTGCAGCTAGAGGGAGCTTAGAAGACTTGCATGAACTTTCAGGCTGGTGGATCCAGAGCATCCTGTGGCCTTAGAAGATCTGTGTAGGCATGTGTGTTTCTGAGTGTGTGTTCAGCCGGCTTACAGTCTATCAGGTCAGTAATGAGCTGCCAGAGGGTTAAAACCTGGCCCCTGTCCACAAATGTCCATTGTGGCTTATGTGAGGTGGGAGGGTGGTGGTCTAGAACAGAATTCAGCTGAGATGGGAAACATACATTTATCAATTTGTCATTTTGCTACTCAACCTTCTGCATCTGTGGAGCTCAGTCTGTCTCACACACACACACACACACACACAGACAAGATTAGGGTTTCTGATAAAGTGAGTATATGAGATTAGATTATGAGTGAATTAATGCTACACTTTAGCAGCTTCCTCAAACACAAGAACGCTTTACAATTAACATAATTAACACACTCCATTTACACACTTAGAACTCAAACACACACACCATCAAGAAGTGGCAGCCAATCACACATCTCAACCAGAAGTGACCGTCCACCTGGAGGACTTCATTAAGCACTAGGGTGATCACCCAGGACAGAGTGCCAACCATATCCTATCATACACACAGACATTCATTCACACCCACCAGAGTCATTTAGAGCCAATTCACCTGATCCCCATGTTTTTGGACTGTCAAAGGAAACTCACAAACACGGGGAGGACATGTAAACTCCACACCGATGGGGACTTGATATGTTTGATGTGACTGTCAGAATTACTTCAATTAAAATGTACTGTGTGTGCATTCAAAATAGCTCATTTAAGTTGTACTAATGTGACATTTCCTGCAACTTACAATGTGTCAGTTGTGTTTACTTGAACAGCAATAGATAATACTGACTGCCTTAAAAAGACTGTTACTCGTGTAAGTTAAGTACTTTACACATCTGTAAACATGAATGAAAAGCAGATTAATTTCTCTTTAAATTAAACCCATTTACAGTTTCACATAATAAATCAAGTACTGACAGTTAAATGTTCAATTATATGCACTTTTATTTTATCAGAAGAGGAACCAAGGACTGAAAATATGGTTTATATAAAAAAATCTGCATCAAATCAGAGTTTATTCATCATATACACAATCATACATGGTACAGCTGGCTGTCAAATCCTTTGATGACTGCTCCTTCACACTACAAGTGACAATAAGGCCTTTAATATATAAGAATAAAGATGAGATAAAGAATGTCTTAGTGCAAAACATACAGATATACAAATATACATACATACATATACACCAGCAATTTAATAGAGCAGGTTGGCCTCAGAGTACTAACGTGTGCACTGCTGTCACATCTGGCTTCTATAAATGAATAATGAACAAAACATTCAAGATTAATCAACATTACAGTTACAGTAAAGACGGCAAATATGAAACAAGTGTCACCACAATGTCGCTTTGAGAGTGAAACGCTCCACAGCGCTGAACCACAACTATTAAAGTAGTGCTGGCAATTTAGATGCTGAGAACATCAAAGGACAGCGAGTGACACAGGTTCTAACAAGGTTGTACTGATATGTTACAAACTGTAGATTTCTTGGGTCGACCCGTCTCAGTTCATTAACCTGCTCATGCAGAAGTGTATTTTGTATTTGAGCCAAACGGTTTCTACCCTTGAGCTGTTAAACTGGTCCCACCCACAACACCCACCAGATTATGAAAACAAACAACATGAACTACATGCACACTGCACTTTTATGGTTTTCCAAGCGGCCATTTCCTTTTCCTGCAGTAGAAGGGAGTTCTTTACCAGACTTTCCCCAGAGAGTTTGGTAATGTGAGTCTATGGGCAGGGCAGCATTAAAAATACCTATCCAGTCTTATGTCCCTTAAATACTGTTGTTCATGAATAAAACAATGTAAAATATACTTGTAGT
The DNA here is from genome assembly GCA_036984385.1 of Crenuchus spilurus. Classification (NCBI taxonomy): domain Eukaryota; kingdom Metazoa; phylum Chordata; class Actinopteri; order Characiformes; family Crenuchidae; genus Crenuchus; species Crenuchus spilurus. Next base: position 5,873 of record BRDA01007625.1, on the reverse strand, counting down.
AGACTTACCCCTGAATCAGTTGCTGCAAAAACTGCCAGCATCTCTCCAATAATTAATTTTTTGGACTTGAAGACTGTAACGTGGTTTGTAGTGGTCCAAGGCATCAAAGTCATCCTGTAGGTTTGTGGTAGCTATCCTATTAAACTCTGCAAGCACCTACAACAGACAGCAAAAAAAACCTCACAGTGACAACATACAGTGTAAGTCTGTGCTGCTTAAAGCTGTACATAAAAGTTCTTCATTAAATATGATTTTTTACATTTTTGCTGTTGTGTAGGAGTAAATAAAGCACATGACTATCAGTACCAGTCTTGTTTTTACTGGAGGTCCATCCTCCACAATCTCTACAAAGCCTCCATGTTTTACATGATAGTGTTTTAACAACTGTCCTCATTGGTCTGCAGAAAAAAATGCACTGTTTACAGGTCCATTGCATCTGCAAAAAGTATTTTGAGTGGATATTTTAAACGAGTATCGTCACTCAAATTAATTATAAGTCATAGTCTAGCATTGTGAACAGTCAAAAACTGCTCTGCTAAGACGAAATATCCTCTGAAACATAAAGTGGTGCTGAAGTGGGTGAGCTTTCTCCTGCAATAATATGACATAAAGCATCATTAGATTTTCAAACGAGTCCTAAAAGTTGATAGAGAACCCACATAAACAAATGAGAGAAAACTTGGTATACTTGGTCATTTATTTATTGAGGAAAATTATCCAAAATGAATGAATGAATGAATACTTTATTGTCATAGACACAATATGAAGCTCTGTGGACAAAAAAATACCCACCTTGTGTGTTCAAGGTGGTAGTAACTTCAGGCATCTGCAGATAAAGGATGATCAGGCTATAAATACATGTAGGGTATGTGATGGGATTCATAGATTGAGAAGAGGTGGTACAGTGCAGCGAATGTCTCGTTCTGACTGGTAAATAGGAGGGATTGCATTTGGGCACTAAAGGTCAGTGAAGCCTTTGAGTGTGAAGGAAATAGTTGAATTTGCAGGTGTACTGAAGCGGACATTTACACAAGTTTATCAGCAGTGGCAACTTGAAAATAATGCAAACCTGCATTGCAATTCCTGCACTGAAGTTAAGCAACTTTCACTCACAAACCGGCGGTCCACGTCCATCAGATTTGTCTTCCAGCCACAATTCTAAGGAGAATGTCCTGTAGACTGGGATTTTAACCACTGCTGGTAGACCTGTATCACTATACACTTCCATACACCTGCACATTCAGCTGCTTCCTTCACACTCTGACCTTTAACACCCAAATACAACAACTCCTTTTAGCCCGTCATTAACATCTGCTCTGTGACTGATTTCCCACACATAAAATGAGACATTCACTGCACTGTACCACCTTTTCCCAATTTATGAATCCCCTCACACACCCTGCAGGTATTTATAGGATTTATATCATTCTCCATCTGCAGAAGCATGAAATTACTACCACCTTAAACTCACAAGATGACTAATTTTACTAATATTTGCATATTTGTGAGTGGCAAATATATATATGTGCATTTTCAGATTTTCAGTTTGTAAATCTTATATTTTAGGTCATATGTATGCAAAAATATTTTAAAATTCTAAAAGATTCACAATCTTTCAAGCATTGTAGACTACAGGCATCTTACCTTCAGTGTGATATGGCCAGCAATAAATCATCTTTTCAGTGAGTAGTTCACTAGCAGTTGCCACAGGCACTTCTGAAAAGGACAATTTTTATTAAAACAAGTTCTTTTTGTAGTGTTGTAATTTGTAGATCAGTCACACATTCCTTGATATGTGCATGTTTTAGCAGCATTAGAGGAAGATACTGTTTTAGATATAAATGTATATGCATTTTTTATTCTTTTTAAAAGCAGAATTTCTTCTGTATTGATTTAGCCGCAGTATGCTAACAGAAAATCATTTAAGTTAACTTAGAGCTACAACTGTACATAAAAGTCGTAAGGTCGTAAAGTAATCAGCTTGAGCTAAACTTAGCATGACATGTTGCTAACAGCTTATAGCAGTACTCACAAACAAACACACATTCACAAAAAGTTACATTTTCTTAAATAAATAAAAATGTTAATGCAATGCTGTGCCTGATAACTCACCTTATTGTCCTCCAAAAGACAAAACGAGACTCATGAAATGATCCACACCACCATCCAGCACAAGTCTTGAGCTGGAGACTGAACACTTACTCCTGTGCATGTTCACATCACAGTCTTTATTACTTGATTGATTGTTGTATGCACTCAAAATAATAAGTAAATATGTTTTTTTCACTGTGCAATTAATGTAAACTTAAAAACTACGACGTGCAACCAAGTAAAATTTACTCATTAATTACATACATTATGTGTGGTAAAATGACTAAAAAGGTACCTTCATGTTTGAGGACAAAGTAAAATACATTATATCTTTTGATTTTATTTCTAAAATATTGATTTGTAGTTTGGTTTTAGACAGGTTTTCATTTTGACTTATGTTTAACCCTGCAAATCTTCAGCAATTAGATTTTTTACATTTCAATAGAAACAAGTAAGGGCACAGCTAATATTAGCATTAGCAAACCTAGCTGTTTTCTTCATATTACATTTATCACCTTGCATAAAGTATCGTAATCAATACACAGCATTACTTACAGATGATGTGGTAGTCTTTTCCTTTAATGAACTCCAGGCCCCACAGTTGTTGGCTGAGTTCTTGAAATTTGAGGATAAATTTGACGTTCTGGTCAGGTTTGGCACAGTTCAGCAGAGGAATGTCTGCTTTAGTGACCGTACAAGTGTCCAGCTGTTCACGAGGAACCATGTAGAGTTTGTAATACTCCACACCTTCCATAGAGCCATCAGCATCCACTCGGGGACACACAATGTCCATTTTGTCCCCAATCTGAGGGTATAGTATTAAACCCTGACCTGGAACAAACCTGAAAAATGAGAGAGAGAGAGAGAGAGAGAGACAGAAAGAGAGAGAGAAAGTCAGGCAATTCATCTTGTTCAAACACAGGAATGTTTAATAACTCGAGTGAATGTGTGTGTCTTATACAAACCGGATTCCAAAAAAGTTGGGACATTAAACAAATTGTGAATACAAACTGAACACAATGATGTGGAGATGGCAAATGTCAATATTTTATTTGTAATAGAACATAGATGACAGATCAAAAGTTTAATCTGAGTAAATGTAACA
>BRDA01007624.1:0-11606 GCA_036984385.1 Crenuchus spilurus | reverse complement strand
TTGATGGAAGGCTGATTACTATTTTCTCCATGATGCTTCCCTGGATCAGATGCCCACCAACGACCAGCTACTGTGGCCTGCTCCAGATACCCTACACATTTTAATTCTGGGTGCCAATAATTATGTAGGGTACTGTGTATATATATTTCACTCAGATTGGCTTTGCTCTGCTACAGAACTGCTGGTGCATGAACTTAAGGCTTGTTTATACTTGATGTTTAAAGTGCTGGGTGAATGATGATGCAAGGGTCATGCATTTGCTGGGACAAGAGTGCGTTTATTAGGGATGAGCGAGTACACCACTATCTGTATCTGTTCAACCATCTAAATTATCTGTGTCCATATGGCTAACCAGAAGTGGGCGGGGCTTAAGTCAGTACATTATTTTAAGTCTGAAACTGATATGAATGAATGAATACTTTGTCACATAGACACACATTGTAACATAGTCACAGGTGCTAATGAAATTCTTTTTAGAGAAGGAAGAAATTCAGATTATTGCATAGGGAAAGAAAGGAGGGGAAAAAATCCTCAAACTGTGTAACTGATTGGCACAATTTGAGAGTGAAAAAACACCTTTTTGCACAAGCATACAAATACACACACATTTGCAAAGGGGGGGTGGGGAGGAAGGATGGGGGAGGAGGGAGGATAGTCCAGCTCCAAAATCGGCCCTCCAGTGAGAGTGCCACTCTATGGCACTACACAGAGTCTTTTTGCCTCTCGCTTGGGGAAGAGCAGTGGAAGGGTTGTGATATTCCTGGCAGCAGACAATTGCTGCCGAAACTGGTGCCGAAAGTCAGATCAGACTCACCAATTTCCTGCAAATAACCCAAAAATTTACGTTGGTTTTTTAAAGTCATTCATTAGTCTCTCAAGAATCCAAACCTTTGCAGAGCTGAGACTTTTCCTCCAAGCTGTTATCCAAACCAAAGTTTATACAGTCTGAGAGCCATCAGCTCTGCCCATCACATAGTCCTCAGGCAGTTTCTGGGGGCTTGGACAGCTGTCCTGACCTCTTTAATTTCCGATACCAGGGCATTCCTATTCCAATCTGCAGAGTACCCCAGTCCATGTTCCGAATAACGTCCTCTTCTGCACTCTCCAGAGAGAGTGCAGCCAGGCATACGACTCCATCGCATATCCAGCTGCAAACGTCCCATCGGGGCAGGTGGGCTCCCCAAACCCAAACTTCTCGGTGTCAATAGTGTTGAGAGACCATTTTAAAGAGTCCCCTGATTAGAAACAGGTGTGATCACTCAGTACTCAGGTTGTTGGTTGACTGAAACTCCTGCTGTCCTGGTGGTTGTCGAGAAGTGGAGTGAGGTGCAGCCTGAGGCCTGACAGTACCCCTCCTTGATGGGTATGGAATGGACCCTGGCAAACAGCCCCAAGACGAGGTGGCAAGAGAACCCCGCTGACAACCATGAGGTCTAGAGACAGGGCGGTCTGGATGAGTATGATGATAGTTACTTTCACCTATATACAAAAGGAAATAATGTCCAAGCATATCACACAGCACTTCACTAATGAAAGCTTGGAATACAGAAGGATTTAAACCTTACTTAAACTGAATGGCAGGATGAAATACTTGTAGTGGCCCCTAGTGGTGATGAATGCTGTTTTCAATTCATCACCTTCTCTTATTCTAATTAAATTATAGACACTTCTGAGATCCAACTTAGCAACAATTGTAGCCCCATGCAAGAGTTCTACAGTGAATGGGATCAAAGGAAGAGGGTATGCATATTTTTTACAAATAGCATTGATGGCTCTGTAGTCTATACGTTGTCACATACGATGTGAGCAGCAACACCACAGTACATGCACAAGCCTTCTTGACATCATCGAAGCCTCTTCGGTGTGTGACATGAATAGTCACACTGCATAGGTTCAGTTGTATCTTGATGAGCAGGGGGTTGAGATGGGGTGACAGTACTGGTGAACGCAGTGGTCTAAGCAAATTCCCAGATTGATTAACTGGTCTAAACTTAGAGTTATCCTTACAGACCAACTCAGACAAACATCTTCATTTAAGCCATTTTTTAACATTACTAGGAGAGCAGGTTTGTTCCAACCACTAGCTGCTGCCATGATGCAGAATTCTAAATCATAGTTTTGCTAGTAGTTCCCACTGGCTTTGTCTTGCAGTGGGTAGTCAAAAACAGTTTTAAACTCAGTAACAAAGTCATGATAAAAAAAACTCAGAGACTAGTGACCATACAGTGGTGGCCCACTCCATAGTCTTGCCAGTTAATCTGGACACTAAAAAGGCTTTTTTAAAATCAGGTTTGGATGCAATAGTCGAGAAGTAAATATCGCACTGAAGTAAAAATCCAGCACATTTTTCAGGTGATCCCTCAAACATCTCAGGTTTACTCACTTGTAAAGCTGTGTGAGGTTCAGTTCTAGGAACTGGTAAGTTAGGAAGGTTTTCTGGGATTCCCTTCCATTGAATTTGTTCACAAGGGCTTCTGGGAAGTGTTGTTCTGAAATGGGGAGTGACATATACAATATATGTGTCATGTCCTGCTCTGTGCCACTTTCCTATGTCATTGTTCACACCCTCTGTTACATCTTGTCATGTTATATGATTGTTCTCACCTGTCCCTCATGTATGATTAGATTAAGATCCCTATAATATTCTCTGTTTGTGTCTGTCACTGTTGCTCATTAAATGTAATGGGTTCGGTCCTTGCTCCAACCCTGTTTAACATCTACACAAATGATCAGCCACACTTCAAGAACATTCATCACTTCATCTATGCCGATGACCTCTGCATAGCAAAGCAGGCTAAGCTCTTTGAGGTAATCGAACAACGCCTCAATAATGCTCTCGCCAAACTCTCAAACTACTACAAGTTAAACTTCCTGAATTCCAACCCAGGAAAAACCCAAGTATGTGCATTTCATATTAAAAATCACCTTGCATGAAAACAACTGGACATAACATGGGAAAACAAAAGACTTGATAATGACAAGTTCCCAGTGTACTTGGGTGTCACTTTAGATCGGACACTATCCTTTCGTGAGCATGTAGCCAAGCTGAAGGCAAAGATTGCTACACAAAACCTAATAAGCCAGCTTGTCACATCCACTTGGGGAGCAGACTCAAAGACCTTGTGTACATCCACATTGGCACTCTGTTACTCAACTGCAGAGTTCTGCACACCAGTATGGGAATGCTCATGTCATGCACATAAGGTCGATGCTGAGCTAAACCAAGCTTGCTGCATCATCACAGGCTTACTCAAACACACACCACTATGGGCTGTGCACAGACTAGCTGGCATTGCCCCCCTCATATTCGTCAAAAAATGCCAAACAAGAATTCAGAAGCACATACATGAAACAGATCTCCTACATCCACTCAACTACCATAAGGCAATCCCAAGAAGACTGCGCTCCAGGAGAAGTTTCATGACAATTGAAAGCTTAAACCCCAACGATGCAGCCAAATATAGACTTCAACAATGGCAAGAATATGAGCATATACAATTGACAAATAAAACAGTCCAAGATCCCTGCGAGAACTTGCCATTAGGAAACAGCCTACCCCGGAAGGACTGGGTGACATTGAACAGAGCAAGAAGCGGGGTTGGAAGAACAAAGGACAACCTCTATAAATGGGGATACATCCCATCTGCTACATGCCAATGTGGGCACCCATCCCAATCCATGACTCATATAAGAACTGACTGCAGGTTGAGTCCTCAGTGTATGGAAGAAGACCTACATGATGCAAACCATGATGCCCTAAGATGGATAATGTGTTGGCGCGACAAGATATGATGATGATGATTAAATGTAAATCCTTGTGAAGTTGTGGTTGTGTTTACTGCCCTCGAGCACATACAAAGAAACGTGTCTTGTAAAGTTCCAGTGTCTCCAGGCCTGCTGTTTACAGAATGAGTGACCCACAACTGAAAGAGAGCTGCACCAGGAGCGAGTGCAAGTGTCTGAGGATCCAGATTCACTATAGTAGTTGGTGGGTAAGCGAGGCCATCAACCTCATCAGACAACACCTGTCCTACCTTCCCGCTGGGTTTCTGGATGCCTTACATGCATATTGCACTCGTGACTGGTGGGACCCATTCTATCTTCCAGGATGGGAGATTTTCTTGGGCGGGGGCTTGGGTGGAGAAGGCAACCAAGCCCAGGAGGAAGTGGCAAAAGAGGGGCTTTCTCTCTGAATTGGGCAGTTTACTCTCACACCTGTTGAGGACAAGGACACTGGAAGCAGAGAAACGGCTGCAGAAGCAGAGAAGTGAAGCAGCAGCAAGGCACGCAGAGACAAGAGGAAGTGCACATGGCGGGCAGCTGCTGTGCTAAAGTACTGCGCAGTGGAGAACGCTAAAGTCATTCATTATCCTTGCACTGAGTCAATTGCACTGCAAATTCATTGTTCTTGTAAAAGTGACAATGACAACTAGAAAACTGCATTTCCTGAAGGAAATGCAGGATGTGTCACATTGGTAACATGGCTCATATGCTAAAGTATCCCATGTGGTTTGTAAGGTGATGCTGTGGTATCTGTGGTGGTTGCTGTGGTGTTGCTAAGTGGTTGCTAAGGTGTTGCTATGGCATCCGAGGTGGTTGCTAAGGTGTTGCTATGGTATCTGAGGTGGCTGCTAAGGTGTTGCTATGGTATCCATGATGGTTGCTAAGGTGTTGCTATGGTATCCAAGGTGGTTGTTAAGCTATTGTTATGGCATCCGAGGTGGTTGCTATTGTGTTGCTATGGTATCCGAGGTGGTTGCTAAGGTGTTGCTATAGTATCTGAAGTGGTTGCTAAGGTGTTGCTATGGTATCTGAGGTGGTTGCTAAGGGGTTGCTATGGTATCCCTGGTAGTTGCCATGCATGTATGTGAAAATGAATGGGAGTGAATGGTAGGAACGAGGGATGAAAAGATGACAAAAAGAGGAGTGCGGGTCAGTATGGCTCTGGACTAGAGCTCCGTTACCTGCCCTGATGGAGTACATTAATTTTGGTGGATGTCGAGACAAAGAAACTCTCTGGCTTGAATGTATGTGAAAATAAATGGCAGTCAATGGGAGGAACGAGGGATGAAAAGATGACAAAAAGAGGAGTGCAGGTCAGTATGGCTCTGGACAAGAGCTCTGGTACCTGCCCTGATGGAGTACATCAACTTTGGTTGATGTCGGGACACAGAAACTCTCTGGCTTGAGTGTATGTAAAATTGAATGGGAGTGAATGGGAGGAACGAGGGATGAAAAGATGACAAAAAGAGGAGTGCGTGTCAGTATGGCTCTTGAGTAGAGCTCCATTGCCTGCCCTGATGGAGTATATCAATTTTGGTGGTAGTCAGGCAAAAGGAAGCCTGGAATTTAGTATGGCCAAAAATGAATGGAAGTCATTGACGAAAAAGGGATGGAAATAAAACTACAAATAAACAAGTGCAGGTCAAAACAGCAGTGAATTTCTGCTCCAGGGCCTGCCCTGATATAGTGTATCTGAAATGGTGCAAATTGGTCCACCAGAAATATAGTAGATGAGCATGCACTTTTGCTTCCCCATTCATTCTTAATGGGAAAAAATTCCCAGATTAAGGAAGTTTTTAGGAAAACCGTTTGTCTGATCAAAATTCTGTATACAAGCCCGGATCGTGCCATCGGACCAAACAATTTGGAGTTGGAACGGTGTCGATATCTTGAAAACTGCGGGAAAAAAAGCGTTTAAAAAAAAAATTGGCGGAAGAAGAAGAAGAAGAAGAAGAATGTATATCAAAATCAAATATCAGTATATATGCTTTGCAATGCACAACATAATAAAGATTTATCTATATCTCTATTTCTGGTGTTCCTGCAGCCAGGAGTGCTGCTCCCCATCATGTCCCAGCAGCCTTGAGAACTGCTCCTCCATCCCCGGTAGTTACATCCGCCCCGCCCAGACAGCGTGAACTACTCCACTGGTTACCCTGCCAACGTGGGCTGTCCCTCCATTTGCCCCGCCCACTTGGGGTCATCCCTTCTGTCACGCGGGCAGCGTGGGCTGCTCCCCAGTGTCCCTTAGCACAGCCCTTCCACCCTTCATGGCCCATAGTCCCGGACATGGTTATGGGTCTGCTATGGACCCACTCATATTGGGACTCTGTGTTCCGAACAGCGCTGGAAGTTGCTGTGCAGACATTAAAAAAATTCTTACAGAGACACTTGGGGTGGGCTGTGCCCTTTTTGGTTTAGTTGGGTTTATGGGTATCATGTTCTTAGGTTTCACTGTCAGTGGTCATGTCTATGTAGAATTTTTTTTTTGTCAGTTGTCTGTGTCTCTCTCTGTCTCTGTCTCTCTCTCCCATTCTCTGGTCCCCTTTCTCTCCCTGGTTCACTCTCTCTTGGCACCTCGGGTCGAGCTGCCATGGTCAGGAGGCTCTGTCATGCCCCCAGCAGCGGCTGCTCTGTGCTGCCGGACACCCCAGGTTCAAAGATGAAGAATCTTTATTAAGGCAATTTCAGCTCAGTGCAAAGAGGAAGCTCTCTGATGGTGTTTGCGCACCCCAGATATATTCACAAAAGAGGAAGTGAAACCTTTAAAAACTGAGAGTTAGGCAAAATGACCTAATCTGGCCCGGTGTCAACCGGTCATGTCTGGCAGATTGAAGTACATGTCAGCAGATATTTATGTCTCCAACTGCTCTCCAGAATTGGGTAATCTTAAGGCCTCTTAAGGACAGAACAACATGTACCCAGAGAGAGTCTAATGCTTTGTTAAGCAAACTAAAACAGGTTATCTGATAACTTGAATAATGAACACTGATTGATATCTAAAACAATACAGATCATGTAATCACAAATGGTTATGCATACTGATTCACAGAGTATTATATATCAGATTATTACATGTGTATATATGTTGTACATATGGAATTTCCCTCACACTCCCTCCTTTTTTATCAACTAGAGATAAAACAATGTGATACAAAAGAAAAATACACAAAAACATCAGGAGAAAACCTTCTCTCAGAGAGATTTACAGTTCAAACTGTCATAACATGTATTTGTGAAAGCCAAGAGCTGTTTGTGTATGGGAAAGATCCACAATTATATTGAGCTAGCAAAAGAAATGACATGGAATGGAGAAAAAGAAAAGAAAAAAAATGTAAAAAAAAAAACATAAAAGAATACAATAATCATAGTGAATAAATGTGTAAAAATAATCAAAGGAAAGATATATCTATATATGAATCAAGTTAACAATATATGAATCAAAATGAAATAATGATATACGTAGTTAATGTGTCAGTACTGTGCAGCAATAACAGTGGCAGCGGCAGTGTCTTGATTAGCCAACATGGTAGTATATAAATGTCAGTAATGTCAGTAAATTATCAAAAACCCCTTAAAACAGTCTCCTGACAGATTACAGGGCATCAGTGTCTTCCCCTGGGTGGTCGGAGGGCATGTCAGGAGCAGTAGAAAGATCAGTATCCCTACCAGGGGTCAGTAGTTCAACGTACTCGTCAGAGTCAGTGGCCAACAAGGCCATACGAAGGTCAACACCCCTTTTGGTCAGCGCAGTGGTTATTAGGCGCAACACAAGGCCTCTCAAACAAGGAATAAGGCAACATCCGCAATCTGCCAGAATGGCTGCCACAATACACAGGGACGTAAAAATTGAGGAAACAAAACCAGCCCACTTCCCAAACCAGCTATTCAGGAGGTTCGAGAAGGGGTCATCTATTCCAGAGTTCTCTGCAAGTTCAGCTGCTAAATTAGAAAGGCCAGTGAGTACCTTAGTGACAGTACCATCAGGAGCAGTGTTGTTAGGAATGAAAGTACAACAAGTGGCCCCAAACATTATACAAACCCCTCCTTTTTCTGCAAACAGGAAGTCTAAAGCAATCCTATTTTGCCAGGCCATGAGGCTAGTGGCATCTAATTGGTCAGCTAGGCCTTTAACAGCAGCTATGGTGAAGTTAACAAACCTCTGTTGATTGTAATACAGGTAGTTAATCCAGTCCACATTCTTATTAACGGTGGACCACCAGAAAAGGGTAGATTCAAAACCTGCAGCAATGTGGTTATGAGCTTTAAACTAATCCAGAATACCTCTCGGTAACCCCAAAATGTCAAAATAGATGGACTGATCAAAACTGCCAGGAAGTGACCTTGTGTGTCTCCTTCTGAAGGACTGCATGTCATGTTGGCTGATAATTGTCAATGGCATAACTAACACTATCAGGGCACATGTGCCTGACCATCTGTCAGGCAAAGTAGGACGGAGGATAGTAGGCTTACAGCTCCACCACATGTCAGACCGTGACACATTGAACTTGTTTGCATATTTAGAGAGACGATGGTCAGGCTGTGACATGTTGTAAGTAAAGGAGCAGTATGGAAAATGGCCCACATCAATTCCAGAAGACAGATTCCTGGCAAAGCACGTATAATTACCGTTACGTACTTGAAAAGAGGGAGGTGGTTGGCCATTGGGTGCATTTACAGGAAATTTCCAGTGGAAATCCAGGCACCTGTCTGGAGAGCTGGTAGACAGAAGGTACAGTAAACAGATAGTGAGATTTAGGCCTTTTACCAAAGATGGGTGTGGTGCTGTGAACAGGGCAGGCTTAGCTGTACCGCAGACATAACAATCAGCCTTTTTCAAAGACTTAACCGTGTACCTTACCCAATCTAACCATCTGTTTGTAACCAGTTTCATACTCAAAACCATTTTCTGAGATCGGCAGTGTTGTGCGACTGATAAGATTAGCAGAAGTGGAACTGATAGGTGGGGCAATGACAACTTTAGGCTTAGAATAAGCACTACGTGGTTTAACATTAATTCTAAATCTACCCACTGGATCCTTCCCTATGGTATTTATGCCCAAACCCCATGTTCTGTTGTGTCTCTGGCTAGCCTCCACAATTTGAAGTGAAATTGGATTACAGGTCTGTTTTCCACAGTCATAAGAATTGGATTTAGGTGATGGGCTCATAAACAATGCAATAGAGTTGACTGTGCCCCAATCATAGTCAGTTAAGTGGTGATTGGTCCAGCCTTTAGCTTCTGTTGTCCACCACACTGAATCCCATGAACCACAAGAGGTTTGATCCGGCTCGTCAAAACATGTATTTATGATCATATTTATAGTCATGGTATTTTGAGGAGCAAGAGATTACAGTGCATGCATCGAAGCGAAAGGTAGCAGTCTCTCCTTCATTGATTAGAATCTGGACCAGGCTGCCACTCGCGCTCCCGAGGCATATCAAGGACAAAAATATAAAATTAAACATGATGAGGGGAGAGCAGAAAGTCAGGCGTATCACCCTGCACATGGCCTATGCACAGAGGATGTGAAAAAGTCAGAGGTTTATGCGGAAGTCTCACAAAAGAGGAAGTTGTAATAATAGTACTTGGTGCAACGTATATCCAAATAGACAGATGAAAATAGTGAAGGTGTTCGTGTCCTCCTATGTACTTTATTCATGCTATAGATCTGTCGTGGTGTGTGAAAAGGTAATTACGTACTAATGTATGCTGTTGAGTAGCTAGACAATATTCAGGAGCGTTTGCACAGGCAGCGTAATAAACAGAGGGATGAAATAGGCTCTGAAAACTACTGCCTATCATCCATTCAACGTCCCAGTCTGAGTCAGTCATTTGTTGTGTGACATATTTTAGTGACGTGAGGCCCCACAGCCAGAACAGAAGGATGCAGAAATGGAATAATGTCACTTTCAGTCAGGCAAAATTGCCACTTAAGTTGCGTACAATAGACTCTAAGAGGAGTGGTCAGGGCTGGTTTATCCAAAACCCAGGATTTACACCACCACACAGTTTCACCCTGATCCCTAACTATTTCTCCGAGACAAACTATAGTCTCCTGGGGGTGCTCAGTAACCCAGTTAATTGCAATATTCTCTACACAGTCACCTAGAGAAAGGAAAGGGATGATAACAGTTTGTGTTGGTTTTCTGAAAAACAGTTGAGCAGTTTTATAATGTCTTACCTGCTTGTATGGCATATAAACAGTTCAAGAAGTCCTACAAATAGATGCGTGGTGTGTGTTTAGCCGACCAGAGCAGTCCGGGCAAGGAATAAAAAGTTCAGTTTCAGTTCTGATGACTCTTGGGCTTAACAAGTTCCCTTCAGGGCGAGTGTCCCACGTTTGTTTCCAACAGATAGCCTGAACTCCGTTAGGTAGCGGAGACCAGACCTTAATTTTCAATGCAAATGTTCCGTCTGGACTGTTTATGCTTTCAACACTGGCAATTTGACAGTCTGGTTGTTCCGGTAGCCAGCTAAGAATAGCGAGTTCAGCATAGACATCAGCAAAGAAGAAACTGGAATGATAGATCCGGTCTGTACCCACGAGATCATCTCTGAGAAGTGGGCAATTGCTAGGTAGCAATACCCACATCAGGTGGTGGTTTTGGAGCTCTCCTGCAGTGACTGGCGTGAACCCAAGTAGCTCGTCCGTCCACCTTCACGGCTGTGTGTGTCTTCAGAAGCACCTGGAAAGGTCCCAGCCACCTAGGTTTGTTCCACCTGGTCCTCCTGAAGTCTTTGATCACCACCCAGTCCCTCGGTTCCAGATCATGCAGGTCCTCTGCAGCGGGCTTAGGAAGAGCCTCTTTGACCTGCTTGTGAACAGAAGAGAGGGTGGCAGACAATTGCTTGCAGTATGTTAGCATTAGATTGTCATACAAAAGGGGATCCATAGGTTCTCTTGGCACTGGTCCAATTCCTGTATATGGAGGTTTGCCAAATAGAATTTCAAATGTGCTTAGCTGGTGTTTGGCATGTATTCTCATCCTTAGCTGCATCAGCACTAAGGGGAGTGCTTTTGTCCAGCTCAGGCCTGTCTGAGCACTGGCCTTAGATAAGAGAGACTTAATGCTCTGATTTCCTCTCTCTACAGCCCCTGCACTAGCGGGGTGATAGGCACAGTGTTGTCTTAGGTCTATCCTCAAATAGGCCCCAATTTGTTTTATGGCAGAACTAACAAATGGAGTGCCATTATCACTAGAGATACATCTAGGGATCCCAGAACGAGGAACAACATGTTGAAGCAATGCTTTGACAACAGCCTCTGTGTCCTGCTTTCCAGAAGGGAAGACCTCGATCCACCCTGAAAAAAGATCAATCATTACCAAGCAAAACTTTTTTCCCTCACTGGGTGTTAGTTCAATGAAATCCATTTGCAGATGTTCAAAAGGTCTGTCAGGCTGCGGGTGTGCTGCCTGGGTGACCTTTTGACCTTTACCTATGTTATAGGTGGCACAAATGATACATTTTTGACAAAAGGATTGTGAGTATGTTGAAAAACCCTTGGCAAACCAATGCTTGTCAATCTGAGCATTCATAGCTCCTTTACAAGCATGGGTTTTACCATGAGCCAAAGCTGCAAAGTAAGGAAACATGTACATGGTCTGCCTTTATTGTCAGTCCATACTTCATCAATGATTCGGCATCCAAGTGACTTCCAGGCAGCTTTTTCCTGTGGGGTCACAGACTTTTGCATTTCAGACAGCGTGAGACATGGTGTGTTGGCAATTTGAGTAAGATTGTGAGCAGGAAGTGTAGACTTCCGACCTGCAGCCGCCTTAGCAGCGCAGTCAGCTCTGTCATTACCCTTAGACACTGG
>BRDA01007623.1:0-18669 GCA_036984385.1 Crenuchus spilurus | reverse complement strand
CTCCTTTTTTGCTCATGTGCCTCGTTTACGGGCATTTATAGGGGCCCACTGACATTGAGAGTGTACAGGGCCCCGAATTTGCTACTACGCCCCTGCTCATATATATATATATATGTGTGTGTGTTAATTTAACTCTAGTAGTGTTGATTTAACACTGGCAGATTTAATGTGTATATACAGAGAGAGAGAGAGAGAGAGAGAGAGAGAGTGAGAAAGAGAATGAAAGAACTGCCCATTAGATTCCTTTATTTAAAATTCATGGAATAACACATAGTTATGTATTTTCAAACCTGTGCTTATTTATTGTTTCTCTTAAGGAATGTATTTGATTATCAATTTTCCCAAAAAAATTGTCTGTACTTTTTGTTTACTGAAGTGAGTCTATAAACTGCTCTGTTTATAGAAGTGAACGTGTGGAGCATGTAGGGCACTTTTAAGTTTGTTAATGTGCTGCATGCAAGCAAACACAGAGAAAATGAGTAAACACTGCAAAGAAAAAAAAGGTTACCGGGGGAGCTGGAGGGGGTAAATAGACACAGGGTGGAAGGCTATGATAAGCACACACACGCTCAGGCTGACAGGACCTTTAGAAGGATGATGCTCTGTAGGAGATGCTTAAGGGGTCTTATTAACTTTCAGACTTCGATTATATCAGGATGCGAGGTTTGCATGTGATAACGATGCAAGAAACCCCCTGGAATGCTGGAAGTGAAAAACACATTCACATTGCTTTGGTGGGCTTACA
The DNA here is from genome assembly GCA_036984385.1 of Crenuchus spilurus. Classification (NCBI taxonomy): domain Eukaryota; kingdom Metazoa; phylum Chordata; class Actinopteri; order Characiformes; family Crenuchidae; genus Crenuchus; species Crenuchus spilurus. The sequence goes on along the minus strand of BRDA01007623.1, from coordinate 17,924 downwards.
AGCTCAGATTTCTTTATAATGGTGAGGACAGGAAGCAGGCCTGGATGATGCATAAAAAGTCATTCACGTGATATTTCTTATTAAAATAGGAGTATTGATATCACTATTTCACTATTATCCATCTCATTTTAAACATCACAGAACATAAACTGTACAGTACCTCATCATAACCTGTTTGAACAGTAAAAGAGAATATAACATTACATGTATCTATGATTTAATGTCATTTAGGGAGATGTCTAAATTAAATAAGTCCTCAGTAGTTCTGTCTCAAAGTTCTCTTACTGAGCACTCAACACCAACAGTTACATACTAAATTCACTGGAAAGTGATTAATTTCACAGACATTGTTTTTTTTTTTTAAATCACAGATTTCACAGATTTTTCCAGTAGTGACTACCTACAGAGCCTTAGTACTGTAGTTTTACATCCTCACTTTCAGACCTGCACTACCATGGCTGTTGGTTAGGGATCTGGTGTTGTGACTAGAAGGTTGCTGGTTTGATCCCCAAGCTGGTCATGACTGAAGTGCCCTTGAGCAAGGCACCTAACCCACAACTGCTCCCTAGGTGCCGTGGATAGGGTTGTCCACCGGCTACTGTGTTCACCAGTGTGTGTGTTTCACTGCACATATAGGTTAAATGCAAAGGTAAAATTCCTTTGTGTGAAATCCAATTAATATAATCTTACAAGTGCACCTCTAGTTGCTTATGTGCTCATTCCAGTCACTTTCCTGCCCTTACCAAAGACTTTTAACATGCCTTTTTATTAGTAAATATGATGAAGTAATGCTGTTTCAGGTACCATGATAGTTTGGTATGAGGAGGAATATGCTAACCGTGTAACCTTCAAATGTACTAACATTGTTTATCTTTGGGGTCAATTTGACCCCAGAAATTTAAACGTCTAGAAAATATTAATTATTAAAATTGGTAATTGTTAAATTGTTAATTGGCTACTTAAATAGCCTTTTAACCCCAATCATAAAATCACTGATTGTCTTAAAATTGGAAATAAATATATTTTTGGTGTTTTAATGGCTTAATATTATTTGTATGCACAAATTTTTTTTATCCATAATATTTGGAATGAAAAACTTCCGTTATCAAGAATAGTAACTTATTATGTTTGTGGTCAGTTTGAGTCCCTTTTTCCAAGTACATCCGTTTCAATCGGGGTATGAAGAACTCAGATGCTGATTTGATGTCTTGGACATAGCTGATGGAGTATCTGTTGGCATTAGCAGCACTCTAAGTCTACCCTGTTGTTCAAATGGAGAGATGGACCATAGTAACTGCTGGTGGTTGAGAGACAACATGACGGTCAACAGTTAGGGTCACATTCCCACAGGAGGATGCCTCATAATCATAGTCCTCCTCAACATCATCCTCTGTCTCAGACACAGTCTCCTCTGTGACATGTTGATAATGTTTATATGTTTTTTACAACTAAAACAGCCTGAGGTCAAACTGACCCCAAAGAACACCAAACAACATGTGTACAGGACACTGTGTTTTATCATGTTCATTTTATGTTTACCCAGTAGTCACCATTAAATTAGAAAAAGTATTTAAATATGAAGCAAAAAATGAAGTAAATCATTTATTTAAAGATGTTAAACATTGAATGGGGTCAAATTGACCCCATAGATAATAGAAGGGTTAACCCAAGCATGTGCATTCATGTGTTTTTTTGTGATGGATAGAGAGACTCAGCTTGTGAAATGGGTTGTAGTTTTTTTATCTTGCTGGTATACAACACTTTTAGCATGTTTTACTGGTGTTTTGAACTCATACACAGACTGTGATGCTGAAAATGTGTCTTTTAAACTGGAGAACATTGTTAGTTATCTTTAGGTAAGTATATATACCAGCAAGCTAATAAACAACACCAATTTTATAACCTCAGCCACTTAATTTGTCCCAAAATCACCCAAAAACATGCACACTGGATTAACAGATTTCTTCTCATACAAACTTTTACCCCACTGGCACTTAAAACCATCATTACTACTTAGTATTTACACACTGGTGCTAAAAAGTGTCACATTAAATTTGTTTGTTGTAAGGGCAGGAAAGTGTGACTGCAATTCTGAACAGAATCACTAGAGGAGCATTTGTAAGGAACCAAAAGTGTGGGTCTGAGAGCAAGAACTGCGGCTCTGTTGATAGACTCTTCTCCATTTTTCAAGAAAAGTGCCATTTTTCACAGCAGTCATTAAATAACCCTCCTACATCACAAAACTACGTGTGTAGCATACCTGAATGGCTGAATATAAATTTAGAACATCCTGTGACTGTGCTAGGCTTAGTCTTAGGCTTCATGCTGTCTTAGAGATGAAAATATTCATCTTTGTTTTGACACAACCATTTCTGCATCCACAAAAGCTATTTTAGTTAAAATCCCTCTATAAAATATTGGGGGGGGGGGAAGGCAAACTGGAACAAAAAGTAAAATGCCAGGGAAGGCATCCATGAAATTTGACTGAATTCTTTGATACAAGAATGGCTGAGCATTGATGCCACAGCTGTCATTCATGCTTGTGAAGGTATTACATGCTATTATTGTATATTTTAGCCACAGGTGACAGTTTTTGTCAGGTGAGCTTATACTGTTAAATTATAGACATATAAGTACTATTAGGGCATCATATTTGGTACATTTGTTAATTGAAATGTGCTCTTTCTGGTTACCTAAATTGTTCTGTACTAATAATGCAAATAACAATGTTTGCAATGAACAAAATGTAAGGGTACCGAGTTTCTTGACACTCTTACAGTTTATTGAAATCATGATTCATTCCCTCTGAAAAATGATGAAATTAAAAGCAATTGTCTGCATATCTACATTTGTTGCATCATATTTTAAAGCAAAGAAAGATTTAAAAGAGGGAAATTATTGTTTATTTTACAAAGATACACTAAAATTGCCTTGACAGATTTGAATTCTAATGATATTTAAAACTATTTTCTATAATTAGTATCAATTCTTCAGTCTTATAATCAGTCTTTCACACTATTTCAATGAAGAAACATAGACACTCTGCTGTTTGGTATTGTTATGTGCATAACAACATGCTCAGAGATTAAATCTCTGACGGCCAGAGAAAGAAACTGAGCGTTGTTTATGAGATCAGAAAGACCAGACATAGACAAGCTAGTTAAAGGTAAAGGCTATGAAACCATCTCCAAGCAGCTGGATATTCATATGATTAGAGTTGAAATATTATTAATAAGTTTAAAGTTCATGGGACCGTATAACCTCCCTTGACGTGGCCACAAGAGGAAAATCTTCCCCGAGACTGAACAGAAGAATTGCAGACAAAGAGCCAAAGAGAACTTACAAAGATATACAAGCTGAACTCCAAGGGCAAGGTACATCAGCAGCTGATTGCACCATCTGTCACTTTTAAAGTGAGCTCCAGAAGAAGACCTAGAATAACTCTACTGTTGAAAAAAAAAATCCAGATGGAATTTGCTAAAATGCAAGCTACACTGCTTCATTTGGACAGATGAGACAGAACTGGAGCTTTTTTTAAAGTTACATCAGTTCACTTTTCACAGATGAAAAAATGAAGCCTTCAAAGAAAAGAACACCAAACCTCCTGTGAAACACGGAGGAGGCTCAGTTATGTTTTGGCACTGCTTTGCTGCATCTGGTACAGGCTGCCTTGGGTCTGTGCTAGGGCACATTGAAATCTGAAGACTATCAAGGCAGTTTGGAACAAAATGTACTGCCTAGTGTCAGAAAGATCTGCCTCAGTAACAGATCATAGGTCCTGCAACAGGAGAATAATCCAAAACACACATCTAAAATGACCAAACAGTGGCTAAAAACAAAACATTGGACTGTTATGAAGTGGCCTTTAAGAGCTCTAATCTGAATTTCTGTTAAACATCGGTGGAAAAAGATAAAACATGGTCTGCGGAAGACACACTTTCAAACCTGACACAGCTGAAGTAGTTTTGGCCAAACTACCTGTTGACGGGTGCAGATGTCTGATTGAACAGTACAGAAATCACTTGTTTGCAGTGGTCACTCTAAAGGTTGTTCAACTAAATATTAGGTTAAGGGTTGCGTTATCAGTTTAGCTCCACCCATTCAGTCTACATCAGCGTTATCAGTGTAGCTCCACCCATTCAGCCATGACTATTCATCTGTAAGAGGCTAGCCATGCCCATTGATCCAACAGGAGTATAGCCATTCTCATTTAATTTACAGTAGTTTAGCCAAGCCTATTCAGCCTATAACAGTTTAACCACTCCTATTGAACCTACAGCACTTTAGCCATGCCCAGTCTACAGCAGTTTAGCCATGCCTATTCAGCCTATACCAGTTTAGCCACGCCTTTTGAGCCTACAGCAATTTAGCCAAACCCATTCTGCTTACAGCTGAATAGTCATGGTTATACACCCTATAACTTTTTGCCATATTTGTTATGCCTACAGCAGCCCATTCTACCTGAAGCAGTTCAACCCCACCCATTCAACTTAAGGCAGTTAAACCCATTCATTCTACAGCAGTTTAGCCATGCCTATTCAGCCTGTAACAGTTTATCCCCGCCCATTCAACCTAGAGCATTTTAGTCACGCCCATTCAGTCTACATCATTTTCACCTCACTTATTAGTCTACAGCAGTTGTCACACCCATCACAGCAGAGCTCATTTACTTGTACTAAAGGAGCAGTAATTAAAGCAGCATGTTTAATTGTAAGCTATAAAGAAAATCATGTACAAATTATGGCATTTGTTACATAAACGCACACAAAACATTTAAGTAGAAAATGTAAGAATGCATGTGATCCAGTTCAGTGTATGTATACAAATCAGAACCTTTCTGAAGTAACGTGTCTCAGGCTGATATTCATAAAGCACTGCCATGACTCACACAGCCTGTAAGGTAATGATTTCAAAAAGTGCTCCTGCAGAGAAAAAGCTCATTTCTGTCTGTTTCAGGGTGATACTGTGGCACCAGTCTCCCTCAACTGCCTCACTCAAATTAATCATCAGGAGCTACTAACCACTATCAATGAGCAAACCTGCAATTAGACCTTTAGCACACATCTGATGCTTAGCTCTGCCTGGACATTTTAAAGCTTTCGATGAAGCCAACATCAGTCCATTTTCTCTGTAGTTATTGATTTGTTTCTCCCTCTAGCACACAGCTGCAGTTCTAGGCTGTGTGATTAAATGTACATGGGGGTTCTGGGGTAATTTGTTCTTTTACAGGAGCTCCTCTGTAATTTTAATTCCATCCTGATCGACCATGTAAGTGTTTATCCCCCCACCCCTGAGAAAATTGACTGAATAATTGAATAATATTCATTTGATCATTTTTGTTACTTTCCAACTTTGGTCTCCTAGTGTGCATATCAGCCAGAGACCCTCCCCAGAGAGAGCATTATCTGCATTCATCAAAAATACAGCATAACTTGTTTTTCCTGCAATCATTTTATTACAATCTGGAGTCGAGAGTTTTATGACAGAGAAAATGTGTGCAGTGTTTCATTACAGACCCCGCAGATAATCTCATCCAATACATATAAACCTATAATGAGTTTTTATTATATTTTTTATTCAATTGGGTGGATCACAATATCCATATTTTCAAATTCAGAGGTTTTAACTTTCAAGCCTCAATGAAAACTATCTGAGGTCACTCTTAAGGTCATATGATTGATCTGATCTAATTTTCATTTATACACGCACACACACACACAGAAACTCACAAACAGGGATATTTGGCTTTCAGGTGAAATTTCAGGATGAACCTAAAATGTGCTCTAACCTTTACAGGTGAACTTAATGTGACCTTCTCATAAATGGACCAATAAATGTCCTGCTTCAGTTAGAATTAGTATTTAAACTCCTCCTCGTCATGCTGTTCAAATCCTGATATCATAATACTAAGACAATGCCTAACAACTGATCAACAGTACCTCACCATTGCGAGACTTCAAACAGGATGTTCTTAGACAGAAGTGGCCACTGAGCTTAGAGCGTCATCGACTGAGATACAGAGAGACTGAAAAAGTCACAGAAAGACATAGAAGTGGATGTCCTTTGGCCAAATCCCACACTGATGACCACTTCATTGTGAACAGTACCCTGCAGAACCGGATCATGAATGCCACACAACTCCAGCCACATTTAAGGGAGGTGAGAGGCACCCAAGTGTCATGTAAGACCATTCAAAACTGTTTACATCAACGTGGTCTGTGTGACCTAGATGACCTGCAAGGGTACCTGACCACAGCACCATGCACAGGCATCATCGTTTGCATGGGCCAGGGAGCATTTACGCTGGATGAGGGATGAGTGTGCTCAGTGCTGTTCACTGATGAATGTCAATTCACGCTGAGCAGAAATGATGGCTGCCAATGATGTTAGAGACGTGAATGTCAGCGCTATGCATCAGCCACTGTTGTCACCAGATGGGCCTTTGGTGGTGGTGGTGTTAGTGTGTCTAGTCCATACTACTTGAATAACATCATTAATCCACTCATTCTGCCTCTGCAGAGAAATAGAAATTTATAGATTAATAGATCATTTCTGATTAGAAAACCTATGTGATCAGCTGAGTCGCTGTGTATAGGCTTATAACTATGTAACCCAGAACCTCAGTGACCTGAGAGCCAACCTTCAAGAAGAGTGGGATGCCATGTCTCAGCAGACAAGAAGTCGACTTGTGAATAACATGAAACATTGTTGTCAAGCTGTAATTGATGCTCAGATGCACATGATACATTATTGAGACATTGACATTTTTTGGTGGGGTACAGTGATACCTTGGGATAAGAGCAGACCAACATACAAATTTTTAAAAATACGACCTGCGACTCTGTCTGTATTTTTGTTCGAGATCCAAGCGAAATTTCAAGATACGAGTGGCTGCTGCTAGTTGGCGCGTTGGTGCAAAGGTCCAGTATGGGCAGCATAACACCTACATCTCATTCTTTCTCATGTGTTCAGAGAATCAAGCCCAATCTCATGTGCTGTACTCCTTCTTGCATACTTCTTGGAAAAAAAATGCTTTAAACTCTTAAATCAAGATCATTTTACTGACATACATACAGTAATTATGTTAAAAACTGTTAATATTATTTGTGCAGACCCATGATCCGTGTGCACGCGCCGGACGTAAACATAGATATGGAGACTGGCTGCTGCTTCTGTTTTGTACTGAACTGCAAAAAATGAACCATGGCATCCCATTCTTCAGCCAGTTGCTGAATTTCTTTCACAGGGCTGGAACGGATTAAATAATTTTTAATTAAAAATATTTCAGTTATTTTAAATGGGAGAAATTAGTTTGATATACGAGTTGACTGACTTACGAGCTCTGTTAACAGATCAAATTAAACTCGTATCTCAAGGTGCCACTGTATATTCATCACAGTTGTTGTATTTTGTTTCAATACATTGTTTGAGAAGAGGAAATCACCACTGCATGCTTCTGCTTATATGCCAGACTTTCATTATATAATATCATTGTAGCGTGAACTTTATACATTTTCCATAAATTTCACCCAAAAGCCAAATATCCATAACTTTTATTGAGTAGTGTGTATCTATATGCACGTGTAGCACAGTATGATGATGTCATACATTAATGTTTACCACATATACTAATTTTGAACTTCTTGTGTGCAAATCTACGTTCATAATATTTTAATATTGTAACTTTTTTTGTGCTGATGTTGAACATTTCTTAATTTTGAGCGCATAAAGAGCAATCAGCATAAATAAGCTCAATCACACAGCCTGTTGCTGACATTTCGGATACTGTCGCATTTAATTTTTTTTCATGTCTTGACATGTCTGCTCCTATCTCTCTGCTTTCTCTCTCTCTCTTTCTCTCTCTCTCTCCCTGTCTCTCTCTCAGAGTTGCCATTTGAGCATCTGTGTGAGATGCCAGCTTTGCGTGCTGTGGATCTGAGGAGTAACCCCGTCTCTCTGTCGCCCAATCAGAGCCCACAGACGTTTACTATAATCACATAGAAAAAAGTAAACAACCACTGAATTCAAACCCTTACCTTGTATGTCCACTCAGAGGCCATTGTATTAACTCTGGTCTATTAAAAAGACCTACCTTCTTCATCCTCTCACTGTCTGCTCTATGAGTTCCACCTACCTTATAAATTCACTAAATAGGTGTGTAATTACAGATTTGTAACTCATTTGTTGATGCAGTTTATCAGCCCCCTGTACACCACTCATTACTGAACAGTTTCTGACCACTGGACCACTGTTGTCCTGATATTATTTGAGTGGTGAACCATTCTCAGCACAGCAGTGACACTGACAGGGTAGTATGATGGTTGCATGTGATGCAGTAAGAATGTATTAGACAGCAGTTTAGTTGAGAAACTGACCATTGTTGAAGGGCTAGGACAAACTGTAAGGTGGAGCTGCAAGAACAAGGGTTTCTGATAAAGTGACTCGGCAAAACTGAACCTATAAAATAGGTGGAGCTCATAAAGTACCAGAGATTGGACATACAAGCCAGGGGTGTCTAATACAATAGCATCTCAGACCTTATTTTTAATGACTCACTCTCTCTCTCTCTCTCTCTCTCTCTCTCTCTCACACACACACACACACACACACACACACACATACACACTACACTCTCACATGGACATACAGGTGTTAAACCAACAATATATTCACTTGGAATCAGTCAGACTGTTACTGAGATGCCTTAACAAGTGCCAGTGAAATGATTATACACAGACAAAAGCTTTCATTTAGCCACACTTTAATGTTAGTTATATCAGAACATTCACTGGTCTACATTTCCACATAAGTAGAAACTAAATCTGCACAAAAACCAATCATGAAGGTAAATTAAGTTAGAGAATAGTGCTCAGAAAGCCAGATCTGGGCTGGACTGGGATACAGCAGAAGGTCCAGTAATGTAATTTGTTGAAATTTGGCTGATTCATTTCGCATTCAAATCAATTCATTACAATAATGTTCCCTAACTGAAGGTGATGAAGACTTGTCCTTCAGCGTTTCACCCCACTAACAGCTAAAGTATTAACCCAGGGACAGTCCCGTGCCTTTTCAGTGTATGTAGGGGTTACTACCCAGTAACTACTTGGAAAACAATGAAAACTGGTTGAGTTATACTTCAGTTAGGGTTAAATGTGTGGAATGATCCAAAGAGTTTAAAACAGAGGTTTTAAGAGGTTAAAATTAAATGAGTACAAAAAAGTTAGTGAAGCCCTGGAACATATTAGGGTTCTAAAATGAGTTTACGCAGCTTAACAAATGCAGACTAACAAAACAGAATTGCAGAAATGCACATCATTTGAAAAGTGAGGCTGCTGTTGTGGATAAATGAGCCAATGCTATACTTGACTAACTAGGAATTTCCAAGCTCCCAACTAGGAAACTCGTCTTGCAGTGTTAAGGCTATCCTTTTCTGCCATTTCTGATTAACTTTCACCAAAACATCTGGCTGAATGCTAGCAGACACATCAACAATTCTGTCTTTAATATGAACAACTTTTAGTATCTTCACAAAGTAAACAAGTGCTTTGACATGACCCCATAATCCAAAGGGGTTAAATCAAGACAATGTGGTGGTCACTTGATTGGACCCCTACAACCAATCCACTTTTGTGGAAACTGCACATCAAGAAGTCTCTGACAACACCATCCTTCACATCACCTGTACAAAATACAAACCACTGTTTCAACATGAAACCTAAAGTTACAATGACACCAGGGAACTACAACACTGTTTTTCTGGTGAAAATCTCTATCAGTTTGATGTGTCACACACCTACCTTCCTATTTGGAAACTGAAGGTGAATCCAAGATGGCAGCATTCAAGATGGCCGCCTTGTTGGCAACATGACCTAACAGGTTTCTCACACAGCTTTTGTCTAAAATTGGAATATCATCTTCAAAGCCATTTAAAATAGATGTTTACTTACATTTGACAACCTGTACAGATATTTAACAATAAACAATCTATAAAGACTAACCAATATAGTTGTAGTTTCCTAACGGAATCTAACTTTGTGCAGTTCAGTGCTAGCATGTCAGTTATTAGCTGTTTGGATAGTAAATGGCTTCACTCGGCTGAGCAAAGCAGCCCACTCATAAGGCTCTATTCTAAATGACAGGTAATGTTTTATGTTGTTGTTTGTGCATTAGTGTGTATGATAAGTTTACAAATGATAATTTTTGGCCCCGAGTGGTTCAGCAGGCTAAGGTGCTGACACTATGACCAGAGGATCACGAGTTCAAATCCCAGTCATGCTGTTTGCCATCAACAGTTGGGGCCCACAGAGAGCAAAATTGGTAGTGCTCTCTATCAAGCGGTAGTTCAAAAAGAGGTGGTGGCTGTATCGTATGCAATGGAAGAGGAGTGTGCATGTCTTCACCCTCCTAGAGTCAGGGACAGTGCAAAGACTACCACAATGGGAAAGGGAGAAAAAATTGAAAAAAAGAAAAAAAAAAGATAATTTTGCAGTAAAACTACAAAAGGAGCCTGTTCATGTTACGCCAACCTAGAAAACATAAAGTGTTAGTTCTCCTCAGTAGACATTCTCTGACCTTACTGCATACCAAACCAAACAGAGTGGAATCTATAAACTAGGTGAGCAAGAAAAATTCACATTTTTACAACACTGGCAAATCTTTATAAGTGACTTTAAAGCAGTCATTTGAAAGAGAAAGGTCATACTTGCCAATTTTTTTCCCTTTATCACAGAGGTACACAATCAGCCAAGACATGTTTTCTCCATTAAGATTGTTTCTAATGAATAAAGATTGACACCAATGTTGCTAACAAGTAAAGGAAGCAGCCATGGCCTGGTGGTTAGCGATCTTTTCTTGTGACCAGTTTGATTCCTGGGCAAGTCATGACTGAAGTGCCCTTGAGCAACATACCTATTCCTGAACTGTAAGTTGCACTGGATAAGAGCTTCTGCTAAATGCCTCAAATGTAAATGTTATCACCAATTAGCATGACGCTAACTGCAAACCCAAACCTTCATACACTGGTCTTGACTGTTGAGTTGTCTGTTAATCTCAAATAGACTTGATTATATGTCTTCTGGTACTGTGTGATATACTGTTATTTATATAAAAATGGACTAAACTGCCTGCTCATGTATTTAACTATGCAACTATTTTTTTAAGATTAAACACTTGTCTTGGCTGATGGGTCATGCTGTACTGGTGCATCACTAAAAATGAGAATATCATGAAAAAGTTCAATAAAAAATGTAAACTGTCATTTTTCATTCACACATGTAAAGTGACATATTTCAACATTTTCTTCTTTTAATGTTGATACTGTTTGAATACTAATTTACACAAACTCAAAATAATTTGAGATTCTGGATCTGATTTTCATGAGCTATAAGCCATTCTGATCAATATTAACACAAAACAAAAAACCCTTAAATTTAATATATTTTGCTTTCTGTGTAATGAATATAAAATATGACTTTTTCTTTTGAATTAAATTCTTAACAGAAATTAACTTTTACCACAATATTCTTATTTTGTGATGTGGCACTGTATGTCTGTTAAGGGGTGAAAGTGTGCAAATGTGGTTTTACCTATAAGATATTGTGTAATAGCTGCTGTGCAAATGTACTGATACAAAAATTTAAGACTTCACAGATGAGGCCCAGAGAGCCTGAAAGCCGTTTGGTTCTTTATCTCTCTCTGATGCTGCTGTTTCTCTCATGCACTGAACAACCTCTTCTGTGCCTCTTTTTTTCTATTAAATATTTATGAAGCATCTACCATGTACTACTTTGTTTTCATTTTAGACTTATAAATCATCTTGAGCTCGATTCCTAGACAGAGATTAAGTCTAGCCATAGACTATATTTTTCTTTCAGTAGAGAATGTTCATTGAAAATGTGTGGCCCATGACTAGACTTAATGGCTTATAGAACACATTTTTTCTTTTACAATTTATTCTTCCCTGTTGCTTGTGTGGTTTTGAGCAGCTAAAACAGTCATTTATTTCTTCTACCTCTTCAAATTGTTGTCCTTTTATAACAGAGCAAGGATTTTTCAACATAGCATTTCTAAACATACTAGTTTTCTTTAGAAAGTTTAAATAATTTTTATTTACATACTATAACAGAAGTATTTCAAAATAAACAAAAATCACCTGGGCCAATATTATTAGTTTTTTATTGAGCCATAGAACATACTTTTTAATTATGAAAGCTTGTTATATCAAGTCACAGCTAAGGGTTATCTCCCAATGTTCATACAGCATAAAAACATAAAAGGCATCATGGCAAAAACAATCAGTTTAAAGTAGGTGAAGGATATACAAAGTTATTACAGTGTTTCCAAGAGTCAAGAACTGGAGTGAGAAGTATTATCAAGAAATTTAAAGAGAGCCACACAATACAGAACAAGCCAGGCAGGGTAGGAACTGCAAGATTTCAAATACCTTGGAAAGAAAACTAATGAAAGATGTGTCTAAAGACCACAGAACAACTGCCAAGACACTAGTGGATGTCTAAGCCAAATCAGGAATTGTTGTCTCAAAAAAGACAATCACTACAGCCCTGCACAGAAATTAATTGCAAGGTTGCAGACCAAGAAAAACTCCACTTCTGCAGAAAATACATTCAAGCCAGACTGAATATGCTAAGGACAACCTGGAGAAAGATTATGCATACTGGAAGCATGTGTCCTTAGATGAGGAAAAACTAGAACTCTTTGGCCACAGAAATACCTCTTATGTTTGGAGGAAAAAGAGAGAGGCTATAACACAAAGAACACCATCCCCACAGTGAAACACAGTGGTGGGAGTATTATGTTGTGGGAATGCTTCACTGCATCTGGACCCAGGAATCTTGTCAAGGTGGAGGGAATCATGAAGAAAGAAGGATATGTGAAGACTTTGAAAGAAAACCTTAAGAAGTCAGCAGGAAAACTTGGTCTGGGTCATCACTTTTCCAACATGACCATGACCCAAAACGTACATCGCTCCTGGTGAACTACCTCCAAATGACTAAAGTGAATATTATAGACTGGCCTGCACAAAGCCCTGACTTAAATCCCATTGAAAATCTGTGGGGTGAACTGAAGAAGAAGGTTCATGCCAGAAGGAGCTTGAGAAATTTGCCAAAGAAGAATGGGCTCAGTAGATGTCAGAGACTTGCTGAAAACTACAATGACAGCAGACTGTTATCCAGCAAAAAGCACACACAACTGACTATTAAAATGGGGTGGGGCTAATAATTTCGACCATGGTAGTTTTTGTTTTTTTTGGGCAAAGTCAAATTATTTAATCATTCAAAATAAAACTGGGACGTTTGAAAGTGCTGCATTAAAAGTTATTTGCTCTATTTAACAATAAATACATTTAAAACAACAAATGTTTCATAATAATGTTTACCTAAATTGATTGGTTACCCTGTATTATTCATAAATCAGTACAATCTGAAATGTCTTATATATATTAAAATGGGTGGGGCTACATTGCTAAAGGCTAATATATGTAAATGCAGTGTTTTTTTTTCCTGTGACATCACAAAAAAATATATAGCATAGATCACTTTTGCAGTTTAATGTTCTATATAAAGTAATGGATGTGAATGGTATGCTTTGAAATTTGTGTTTATAGACTACATCAATACTAATATCAGAATGAAGTGAAGAAAATCCATACTTCAATTGAACCTATAATCATTGTACAGGAAGTGGCCCCTTATATTTAATTTCTAACAGTAGAAAACTCACAGCATGCTTAGTGCATAATGTTATTTTCTCATTAGTATTGATTCCATTCAGTGAATTCTTCAACGGCATCTGGATCTCATGCTCTGTCACGGCTGAATGTGATTAATTCTAGATTGCGCATGCAAACGAGTAACAGCTGTTTGGCAGAATTATGTCCCAATTACACCCGGCTTATTCACACCTGAGCAGCTTTATTAATTGTCTGAAGGAAAGTGCTATGTCAAGTAATAAAAAAATGCATTTATAATTTAAATACAGCTGAACCAGGATAGTATGAGTTTGCACTCAAGGGCTTTGGGAACTTTGTGATCAAGTAATGTTTCTCTGGAACACTATCAGAAAGGATTCACACTTTCAGCAAATGCATGTAATGTTTTCATGCTGCTACATTGATTAATTCTCACAGAACTGAATCATCTTGCTTCAACAAATGGATCTTCATTTCATGTTTACATGTTTCATGAAGATCTACAGTGTATTTAGCATTATTGCTCATTTTAATATGCTTATTGGTGCTCATGAAGCCAAAATGGCATTCTTCTGGCACCAAAATCTGAAACAATGGGATACACTCACTGGCTACTTCATACACATACATTGTATCTGTACTCATTGTCTATTTTATCAGCTCCACTGACCCTATACATGCATTTTGTAAAAAAAAAAAAAAAAAAGCATCCTTTCACCCTGTTCTTAAATGATCAGGACCCCAAAGGACCACCACAGAGCAGGTGTGATTTAGGTGGTGGATTGTTTTCAGAACAGCAGGGACACTGACATGGTGGTGGTCTGTTAGTGTGTGTTGTGCTGGTATAAGTGGATCAGATAGAGTAGAACTGCCAGAGTTTTTAAACACATCAGTGTCACTGCTAGAGTGAAAATAGTGCAACAACAAAAACTATCCAGCCAACAGAGTCCTTTGGGCATCATCCTGTGCCCATCAATGCGACCAGTGAAAAGAATGCATCAAAAAACCTAACATGACTGAACTTTGAAACATCAAAGAGAAGTCAAGCCATTGCATTCTGGATCACAAACGGTTACAAAAGCCTTGCATAAGGCCTGGATGTACATCAATCCATGGTTATCTGCAAACAGAAAATTCAGGACTGTTGCCACTCCCCCTAGCCTAGGGAAATAACAAATGATTGCAGATCATCTCATGTTTGCCTGGATGTTCCATAATGGTTCTGGGGGAAATGTTCTGTGGACAAATGAGACAAAAGAGGAACTTTTTAGCACAAATGCACAACACCATGTTTGAAGGTATCAGAACAGTGCACAACCCAACACCCAAACATCATCCCAACTGTGAAGCATGGTGGAGGGAGTGTCATATTTTGGGGTTGCTTTGCTGCCTCAGGGCCTGAATGCCTTGCAGTAATTGATGCAACAATTAATTCAAAGGTGTATTAAAACTTTTCACAGAGGGTAGCAGTAAATGACCTCAAAATAAAAAGAAGCTGGTGATCCAACAAGACAATGACCCAAAGCACACAAGTAAATAAAGAATAACTGAAAAAGAAATGTATGTTTTGGAATGGCCAAATTTTGAGTCCTGACCATAACCTTATTTAGATGCTGCGGCATGACCTTAAGAGGGCTGTGAACATAAAACATCCCAGAAATAATGATGAACTGAAACACATTTGCAGGGAAGAATGGTCCAAAACTTCTTAACATTGTGCAAATCTTTATTCACAGCTGCAGGAAGCATTTGGTGGGGGTGATTGCTGCTACATGGGCATCTTCTGGCTATTACATTCAAGGATTCATTTACAGAGTGTTCATTTGAGCACCTCATAGGACTGGAGAATTTAGTTTCTGATTTTATTTGTGGGGTATTTTGGATGTTTGATTATCAGTTTTCAAGATTTCCCACACATGAGGAAAAGAAGCAAAAACCTATTTTTTGTTTAATCCAGATGTGAAGCAACTGAAATATCATGTAGATCTCTAAATCACAGGACCTTGCTACTTGATATTGTGTATTTTGGGACATTTGATTTACTGATTTCCATGACTTGTGGTGAATAAACAAATGTACGGTATGAAACACTGCACCACTGATATTTAAATTAAAAGCTCTCTGACACTAAAAGCATGGAATGTATATATAAACCAGGACTGGACAACTTGGTAGTTATGTGGGTTTTTTGACATATCAGGATCAGCTTGATAGTGAATGCAAACGGAAATAAATCCAATGAGATTTTTCAAGCCAGAGTTTGACTTACCCTGACCCTGAAAGCACAGTAAATACCACTAGACCAGAGGGATTTATAGGTTGGAAATATATTTTCAGCCATTTGTTTTTCAGATTCCCATGGGAAGACAAATGCCAAAAGTCATGCTATGATGACAGAGGGTTAGTTGGTGTATATGTACACCACCCAATCAGAAATAGATACAGCACAGGGACATTTCTGTCCCCCAAGGTACAAACAATATAACTGCACCATTAAAGGTATAACATGTTCCTTAGGGGTCAATAGTGTTCACTACATGTTCACTACATTTGCTTTTCCAGGAGAAATGAGCAGATAAACTGTTTTAAACAGTAAAATAAATGTAAATGTCTGTAGTCACGACAGAGTGAGTGGAATCAATACAACTTCAAATACATTCATTACAACACAATCTGATAGTTATATTTACATAACTAAAGGAATCTTTTTTTCTGAGAGCATAAAAAACCTAAAGCCAAACAAACAAATAATTAAATGAATAATAATTCTGATTGTTTTTTAATCAAACTGAATGTAAAATAATCTGTCAAGAGATTTTTTAGCACATTGTTTTTTCTATTCCTCCTTCCATTCTGTTGTTTTTGTTTTCTCCTATAGGTAATTCATTTTCATTCTCCCTTTTTAGTTTCTCATTTCTTTCTTTCTCCCTTTTCCTTTCTTTATTTATCAATTTCTTCTGCTCGGTTTTCTTTCTTTCCTTCTTTCCCAGTCTGTGTTTACTTTCTCCAAGCTTCACCTAAAGCTTCAACTTTATTTAACTTTATTCAAGGTTTTAACCTCATAACACAAACAGAAGCAACATGTTGAGACTGTATATATTCGGGTATTAACATTTAGGCATGATTTATTTTCTTTATGTTCAATGTTACCATAATAATCTTAAAAACATTCTCCATAAAAACCCAGAAATTAAAGAATGTT
Organism: Crenuchus spilurus; assembly: GCA_036984385.1. Classification (NCBI taxonomy): domain Eukaryota; kingdom Metazoa; phylum Chordata; class Actinopteri; order Characiformes; family Crenuchidae; genus Crenuchus; species Crenuchus spilurus. Next base: position 1,014 of record BRDA01007623.1, on the reverse strand, counting down.
CATAAATCCACACACATAACACTGACAATGAGGGAGCTTACATCAAGTCCTGTAAAATGATTTGGTGTTAGTTTAGATCCAAGTTTAGATCTAAATATAAAATGATGGTGTTTGAAGAAAGATGGTGTTTGGAAACTGATGTGCTTGGTGGAGGATGATGGTGTTTTTTTGAATAATGGTGTTTGAGAATGATGTCTGTTGGAGAATGACGTGTTTAGAAAATTATGGTGTTGGAGAATTATAATGTTTGGAGAACGATGGTGTGTGTTGGAGAATGATAGTGTTTATAGAATAATGGTGTTTGGAGAACAATGGTGTGTGTTGAAGAAAGAAAGAGTTTAGAAAATGATAGTGTTTATAGAATAATGGTGTTTGGAGAACAATGGTGTGTGTTGAAGAAAGAAAGAGTTTAGAAAATGATAGTGTTTATAGAATGATGGTGTTTGGAGAACAATGGTGTGTGTTGAAGAAAGAAAGAGTTTAGAAAATGATAGTGTTTATAGAATGATGGTGTTTGGAGAATGATGGTGTGTGTTGGAGAATGATAGAGTTTAGAGAATGATAGTGTTTATAGAATGATGGTTTGTGTTGAAGAATGATAGAGTTTAGAGAATGATAGTGTTTATAGAATGATGGTGTTTGGAGAATGATGGTGTGTGTTGGAGAATGATAGAGTTTAGAGAATGATAGTGTTTATAGAATGATGGTGTGTGTTGAAGAAAGAAAGAGTTTAGAAAATGATAGTGTTTATAGAATGATGATGTTTGGAGAATGATGTGTTTATAGAATGATGGTGTGTGTTGGAGAATGATAGAGTTTAGAGAATGATAGTGTTTATAGAATGATGGTGTTTGGAGAATGATGGTGTGTGTTGGAGAATGATAGTGTTTATAGAATGATGGTGTTTGGAGAACGATGTTGTGTGTTGGAGAATGATAGAGTTTAGAGAATGATAGTGTTTATAGAATGATGGTGTTTGGAGAACGATGGTGTGTGTTGAAGAAAGAAAGAGTT
>BRDA01007621.1:88692-103829 GCA_036984385.1 Crenuchus spilurus | reverse complement strand
GCGTGGAGCAGAGCGTGTTTGTGGCAGTGTTTACGCTGAGAGCGGAGAATGAGCCCAGTGTAGGCATAGTATTGGCGACCAGCAATGAGTATTGCAGGTGTCTCTGGTCAGGTTGTTATAATATAATGTGTGTGTCACACAACTCTGTAAGCACACTTGATGTGTTTATAACTTAGCTCTGGGTCAGAGAACATGTACAGTGTATTAAGTGTACAGTGTCATTATTTCTTCTGAAAAGACACACAAATAAATTATTAAAAAATCATACATTGTGATTACCAGATTTTTTCTTTTAGATTATGTCTCTCACAGTCGGAAAATTTCCGACCCCTCCATGATTTCTAAGTGGGAGAACTTGCAAATTCGCAGGGTGTTCAAATACTTATTTTCGTCACTGTAAATTACATGAATGCAATTAGTTTTTTTTCCAGTGTAACAGTCGTAGTAGTAAATTAATATATTGTGTCCCTAGCAATGGTTACAAATTGGCCTACTAAGTTTGTCAACTCTTAACCAATCAAATTCACTGATTAATCATGGACACGTAACCAAGAGGATTGGCCTATTTATAGGAAGGTTTGGCATGCAATGGACAGCAACTGCAAGTTAAATGTTTTACTTTTTTTTCATGTATGTAGTGTAAATACTTTTTTGATGTTTGGTTTTATAATTATTGTTTAAATAACGATACATTTCTGGCTTAATAATGAAGAAATGTATGTAAATCAGTGGTTCAGTTTTTGACTGGCAGACCCTATTTGACGCAGACACGAGGGGGGAGTCAACTAAGTGCTACTTAGGGACTCGTTCGTAAGTTTGGAAGATAAGAAGACTTTTGGGAAACAGTCGGAAAAATCGCGTTCTTAAAGTTACATCGTTCTTAAAGTTGTTTGTAAATCACTAAGTTCAATCGCTTTTGGGAAATGCACCCCAGTACAGTTAATGAAAATCAGAAAACCTGAAACTTTCATTTTATTTCATTTCACTATTCAAACAGTGTGAACATTAAAGCAAAAAAGGCTTGAAGTTTTTTTATGTGTAATGAATATAAAATATGATTTTTTTTTCAAATTTTTATCCCATTCCCAATGTAGTAATAGCCAATTAACCCATTCCATCCGCTAGGGGTCTCTCCCCATCACTTTGCAATGTCCCTGACTCTAGGAGGGTGAAGTCAAGCACAAGCACCACCACCTCTTTTCAAACTACCACTGATACACTGTTACTGGGGAGGCAAGGCGCTTGGAGGAAAGTGGAAGATTCCCAGCTCTGAATGGACCAATCAGTATATGCCTGAGCCAACGGATATTGCAATGTATAAGTGATAGGGAGAGTGAGAGCGCCATCTATCCACCCAAAGAGAGCACGGACAATTTTCACTCTCTTGGGCCCCGGCTGTTGATGGCAAACAACATGACCGGGATTCGAACTCATGATCCTCTGGTCATAGTGTCAGCGCCTTAGCCTGCTGAGCCACTCAGGCCAAATGTATGATATTTTATATTTAAAAAAAAACGTCTTCACAATATTATATATTTTGGAGATGCAGTAGTAAATGTAAAGGACTTTTAAAAAAAGTTTCAACAAATTACAATGAATAACCAAATAACATGCTAAGTGGTATGTCCTTAGCTCCCATTCATTCTTAGCCACATTAGCAAATCTGGTCAAGTTGTTCCTTTAAAAGGTCAATTAAACTTAAATTAGTAAGACCATGTTAAGACCATGTTATACAACATCCTCTACAGTATTTTTTCTAAAGCAAGTCTTTGTAAATGCAAAGTGAATTCATAAACTGTAAGCAATTACCTGAAGGGCTTGTAGGGGGTTATGAGGTCAAAGCTTTTGCCTTTGCCATCTCGGATTGTAGCTCCTCTGGCCTCAATTACACTAATCCCGATTCCAGTCTTAAAGCACTGAGGAAATGCCACAAATGGTGTGAGAAAAACACTTCAGTATGTTGATTGCAAGTACTTTTATCTCAGGTCTCCAGTATTTGCTTCACCCACATCATTGAGAAATTAAGCTACTTATGAGATGAGTCATTTTGCAATAGCCTTGAAAGAGCACTTTGAGGAAGGAAAAGTGTGCAGAACAATAACAGAATTTTGTGCCTGAGCACATTTCCTGGACTCACACTACAGTAAACCTCATCACTATACTGTATGTGTGGTGAAATCACCTGCTCACTCTTGTACAGCCAAATTTGTTCTGTTATAATGGCAGCATAGATCTTTGATTTGATCCCTTTGAGCTCTAAGAAGCCGCTTTTTTGGCAGTGGCTGCCCGGACCAAAGCGCGGACGGCCAAACACCATCTGCTCCTTTACTCGCTCCTGCAGCACATTGCACCATTTGCTCCTCTGCACTGTGGTTGGAAAAGAACAGAGCCAAGTTCAAAATGTTTAGTCAGCTGACCAGAAAAAATAACAGTATGGAAAATCCAAAAAATGCAATCAAATCAACTTCATTTCATCTATTAATACACATCATTTCCTGCATTTCAGGACTGCAACACATTCCAAAAAAGTTGGGAAGGTAAAGCATTTACCACTTTGGAATACTGCCATTCCTTCTCGCTACGCTTAAAAGAGGTTTTGGCACTGAAGATACCAAGCAATTAAGTGTTTCTGCTGTTAACTTCTTTGGGATGGACCAGCACACATTGGAAATGTGTTTTCTAGTTAGACAATACAGTATTCCAGATCTTTTTGAAAGAAATGGATACCGTTTCCTGAACATGGTTAACATAAGGCTTCTTTTTTTGCACAAAAAAAAGTTTTATGTGAAATTTGTGAATGAAACGTCATATTGTTGTGCTTGACAAAGCTCCGCCAAAGTAATTCCTTGCCTGTGTAGTTATATCAGCTATAGACAGATGATGATAGTTCTTGATTCTGTGCTGTCTGAGGGTTCAGAGATCACAGCTGTTCAGCTTAGGCTTGTGCCCTTGCCCTTTACTCCCTGAAATTCCTCTAGATTCTTTGAATCACTTACTGATATTATGCACTGTAGAGGGATAAATATGCAAATTCCTTGGTGGCATGATGGCTTGGTTAGCATGTTCACCTCTCTGGGTGGAGCTTCAGTGTTCTCCCCATGTCTGTGTGGGTTTCTTCCAGGGTCCTCTTACAATCCAAAAACATGGAGGTCAGGTGAATTGCTTGCTCTAATTTCTCCTGGTGTGAGTGCGTATGTCTGTATCTGTGTCCAGCGATGAATTGGGGCCCTGCACTGCCTATGTGTAAAATAGTGCACTGTCCTGCCAAGAGCCCGGGAAAGGGTATGGGAACTCACCATTACCCTGAACTGGATGAAATGGTTGAGATAATAGCCCTAAATTGTCCCTGACCCATTTTTTGGAATGTGTTGCAGGTCTGAAATGCAGGAATGAATGTATGAATTTGACCAAATAAAACGTGAAATATCTTGGGTTTATACTGCTGGCAATAAAATAACAACATTTATAACTTATTTACTTATTTGGGGCTGTAATTTCTGCATTAACAAAATACATCAACATAAACAAAAACCTTTCACATTGTGACTGTATTTAATTTAAATGTATTGAAATGTTATTATTAGAGATGGAACAACATTACTTTTTTATTTTACATACTTGACTTGAAAATTCTAGACTTTGGATGCTAATATAAAAGTTCAAAATTATTAAAGAATAAAATCTAAATGAATTCAGGCTGAAGTCTTCAGCTAGGACTCCATATTTGTTCTAGTACTATTCTTAGTGATGTTTTTGTTTGTCTCCAACAGGAACACACAAAATGAATACTGTATAAACCACAAGCATCACGTTACAATCTGAGATGCCCAGGAACCAACGCAGTTTGCTGCTCAAATACAGCTAATAAACCTACTAACTGGACATCTACAAACCTATGCTGTTCTTTTGTAGGCCTTCCAGGATTTTGCCCTTTAGTGGAAAACTGGACTTTAGCCCAGAGAGGTATGCGTTTACCTTCATTGTCTGCGCGAAAGACAAATGTCCGATGGCTTGTCACAACTTCAAACTTGTTGTCTTTTGCTACTCGAGCCATCTGTATTGCAGCCAGAGGAATGACACCTTTTGGGTATGTGTCCTGAAAAACAGAAACAGAAGGAGGCCATTTGTGTGAGGAATGCCAACATTTTGACCTTCAAAAGTCCCACAAACCAAATGCTGCATCTATCACTTTCTAAGCAATATAGTGACACTGAACTACACAGATCACAGATTAACATCCTTTTAACAGAGTTAAAAGTTCTGCTAAAGCTTTTTGCTTACAGTAAGGATATTATGGTTGCTGTTATTATATCCTACCTTTTCACTGCCATAGTACATCAGGTTTTTTCCATCAAACTTGACATAGCGCTTCTGGAATACATAATTCCTGAAACAAATAAACTAACATATCAGCTGTGCCTAGGCAAAGAAAAAAAGTCAAAAGTCAACTGAAATGATAGCCTACTTTAAGCCACATCTGGCTGTTCTTTTCATTATAAATATAAAATAATTCACCAAAGCCAAATTGAAAGAGAGACAGAAAAGAAGGAAGTTGAGAACACAAAGGGGAAATTGAGGCTTTTGTCTAATATAGTGGTTCCAAAACCTTGTCCGTTAGTCATTGGGTCTGTATCCTTGGCCTGGATATTTTGTTGTTCTACTTGCTCTAATACACCTGATTAACTAAGCTGCTAAATAACAAGACTCATCTGGGTTGAAGTGGGTGTACTGGAGAATCCACAACAACAAGACAAGGGAGAAAAAAAAATGTAGTTTGACCAATCACAGGTCAGGTGCAATTAAAAAAATAAACATGACATTGTGATAATAAAATTTTTTGTATCATATACTATGAGTTTACATCATTCTCCTAAGAAGAAGCCATACTATAATTATAACATTAGAGTGGCTTCTTCTTAGGTGAATGATGCAGACTGTGGCCTGGTGGTTAGGGATCTGGTCTTGTGACCAGAAGGTCGCCGGTTCAATCCCCGAGCAGATCATGACTAAAGTGCCCTTGAGCAAGGCACCTAAACCCCAACTGCTCTTTGGGTACCATGGATAGGGCTGCTAACCACTTCAGGCACATGTTTACTGGCTAGTGTGTTCACTAGAGTATGTGTTTCACTACACAGATGGGTTAAATGCGGATGTCAAATTCCATGTGCAATCAAACTGTGGCAAAAAGTTTAATGTAATCTATTCCAGGACCAGGGCTGTTCTGCTCCTGGAGATCTAAATTCTTACAGACTTCATAATCAACCCCACATGATCTATCTGATTATTCACTTCAGAAGTTCTTTATTAGCTGACGGTGAGTTAGATTTGGATTGTAGGTGAAATCTACAGGATGATAGATCTCCAGGAGGAGGGTTGGTGACTACAGATTTAAGACAAAGAGGAAAGACACACCGGCAGGAAAGGATGGACAGGAAGCAGAAACAGGCCTTGAGAAGGGAGGAAACGCAGAGACAGGAGGAGAGCAGTCGGCCCAGTAGGCCGTACCCTTGTGGAGAAAGCTTGTCCAGCCAGCCGCTGATAATGGGCGCTGCCCGCTCAGACAGTGAGGTGTAGCTGGCATAAGGGGAGATGGTTTGGTCCTCGTCTGGTTCGCTGGGGAACAGGGTGTGAGGAGGCAGAGAAAAGGAACGTGTGGCAGGTGAGGGATCACCCACTGTGCAGTAACCTGGAGAGTCTCCAGAGGAGGTGTGGGAGTGCCGCTTAGAACTGGACCTGCAGAGGATACAACAGAAGACAGTCAAAATGAGATGATTCCATCTGCAGAGCAGGAATGCCAAAGATCACCAGTTTTAAGACAACTCAGGACCAACAGCTTTAGGGCATACAATTTTTGGTCAAGCCCCACCTAACATGGTGTGGGTATTGAAGTGGTAGTAGCTTAACACATTACGCCAGCTACATGACATCAGAGTTTCCTTTAAGTCTCTTAATCAAAGTGAAAACACATGATCCTATGATAGCAAATCAAACAAATGGTTTAAACAGGAATTCTTATATTTTTGGCTTCAGGCAGCATTAAAAAAAACTTATTTTCTGATGCAAATTAGTTCCTTTAAACCTGACTGTAGGTACTATAGTCCATAATTACCATTTTTGCTAGGTCAGGAACCACAGAAGAACAAAGACAACAAACAAAAATAGTGTCTAATCAAGAAAAGGTCATACATATTTTCCCTAAATATGAGGTTTAACACCCATTTTATCTTAAAATTTCAGCACGTAGCTACATAGCTCATTAAATATGTTAAATAAAATATCAGAATTAGAAGTATTTAGAATAATACAGTAAAACATGTTGTACCTACTCTTGCAAATTTTATTTAAAATAAAATTACAAATTTTAGTGAAATTTTGCAGAAGGACAGGTTAGTCTACTAACAAACAGAAGTGAATATCTTTGAGTTTGAGTATAATGTTATTCAAACAGGGTTTTTTAGCCTTGTAAACTGAATTTAATGCAGCACAGTTTATGAAAAAAAATGCTTGAAATGTCTCACTTTACGTGTAATGAACATAAAGTATATGACAACTTACCTTTTTGAATTAATTTATGAGCACATGAGCAAATAAACTTCTTCATGAAATTCTCATTTTTGCAGATACACTAGTATATCATTATGGATTTTTTTTCATGCTGTCATGAAAACAGTAATTACCCATGATCCTCTTTAGATCCATGCTTTTCCCCACTCTTGGGTCTTTCAACCTTTGCAAAATAATACATACAAAAAAGTCAGCATCTTACAATGGTTTACAACACCACCATTTCCTTTCATTTATCATCTGCATGTTTCCTACACTCACCTCAGGATGTTGATATTGCCGCTTGCTTTGGAAAACAGTTTCACAGTATGGACTGATAAGTTCATCTTGGTCATCTGCTGGGGCTACGTTAGACAGAAGTGCTACAAATTAAAGAAAACTCAACATAAAACATTCAGAGAGAATAAAATACATACCGGTACTACTGCAACACTACCAAAATGCCAGACATGTTAACTAGTGTAGGAAATCAGTTAAACCTACCAAATGTCCGTTTAGGTGGTTCTGGTGAAATGTGATTTAAAGTGCTGTAGACATACAAATCTTAGAGTTAGCAGTTGAATGATTTGAATGACAAGATTTGAACATAAAGATATCCAATGAGTCAAAAAGCCTACCTTTGGAGTTCTTGTCGTGGAGGGGGTATGGGTACAGAGCGGCTCCAGAAAGTGGGTGGAGTGCCAGGTAAAGTGCCACAGTAGATCTCATTTGAGACCATTTCAAGCCCCGAGCATGGAGGGCTAGGTGGAGAGCCAGGCGTACTGGTGAAAGGAGAACACTGATAACTAGAAGGAGAGTCAGGAGATGAAGACAAGGGTGGAGTGCTTAGCTGGCCCTGGTCAGACATCCTTCTGACCATATAAGAGGGAAGCCCTCGTTTGTACCTTGGGGGTACTGGAGGTAGAGGACCACCAGTCTCTGGGGTTGAGATAGTGCTACTTGGTCCTGTAGACCCAGGGCTGAGTTCATCAGCTGGAGAACTCTCACGAACGACAGAACAAGGAGAATCCTGAGAGAGGCTTCTGTGGATATGTGCTGCCTGTTGTACAGGTGGAGAAGCCTGCTGCCCCCTTTGCTTGTTGAAGACAGTTCTTGGTTTTGGGACTGGCTTTTCGATGGTAGTGCTACGTTCTGATTGTGAACGTTTCACAACAGCAGACAGATTTGAAATGGAGCTGTTTTGCAAGGTTTCTAAGGATGTGTCTACATTGCCTTGAGGAGAAAGAGGCCGTAGCTCATCAGGCATCACCTTGTGAATGTAGGACTCTGAGTTACGGTGGTCCAACAAGGAGTCCTTCATTTGATGCTGGCAGATCATCTGAATGTGCTCAACCAGTTTGAGAATCCGTTTCCTGTGGCCGGTAGCAGTCACTCGAAGCCTGTTAAGGGCTGCATTGTCAACATGACAAAAGTCCCGGGCCAGAAGAAAGCCTGCCTGTCTGAAGTCGTCCAGATACCTCTCAAGGTGAATGGAAGCTAACAGGTCCTCTGCATCTGAGCCCGGATCAATTGTTGCCATAGTGTACATGGGTTATGGGATTAGCCTGCATGCAAAGCAGCAGTAACACTGGCCAAGAGAGGAGGAGGATGCCAGTGCCTCATCTAAAAATGGAAGCAAAAACAATGCATCAGTGCTTATATGTATTTACCATTGCCTAGTATTATTTTAGTAGCAACATGAGATGTATGAAGTACATAATACACTATAATAAGGGCACTGTATACTATTACATGCTATAATTTGTTTGTAGTAAAATATCATATTTGACTAAGCTTTAATATAAAACAGCCAACTACAAGCAAATGATTGATGGACCTCAGTCATGGGTGAGTTGGAGAGAATTAATGGCCTTTCATGATAGAGGACTTTTTTCCAGCAGACTGAAATGTACATCACTGTGGCATTTCCAGCTGAGGCACTGACCCTTCTTCCAACCTCTAAAAACCACTGCTTTAGAACAAAGACTGATGTCATTGATCAAACAAAGGCACATCTTTGTTCCATTTAAACAGTCATTCCAAGGAGAACATGTGGGAACATAACACAAATACAAATCTAGCTATGTACTAAACTACAGGCAGACAACATATGCATATGAAGTGACATCACAGGGGTTTCATTGCTTATCTATTTTTAGGAAAGTCCCTTTATAGAAACTGGGCTGCTTGAAAATAATTTAGAGAAAATCATGAGGCACTGGGGCACATTAACTACTCTGGGGTTATCCAGGAAGTGGCTTTGCATGGGCGGGAAAAGGCTACTTGGTGGGAAGGGCATGACTCTTAGAGCCCCCCTGTGCAGACACATCCTGCGAAATGTACGGAATGTGCTTGGCCAAAAGAGAGATACTTTCCTGACTTCTGCGTCCCAAAGGTTGATGGTGCTTGAGAACACAGCCCTAAGGAGAATCTCAAGGCTGTATGAGTGGCCCAGCGCCAAGTCCGCCCAGGGGGAGAAACAGAGAGCAGCTATAGAGCAGCTATATTCTATCCCAGCCAAGAGGTGGAGACTCCAACTGTGTTCAAGCTCTCTCTAATCAAAGGGTGGAGGCCTTAAACCCACCCTCAGATGTGTCACACTAAGGACAAAGGATTTACAAGCCTTGGTGTGCATCCCAAATGAGTGGTTCAACTTCAATAAGCCCACACATGCCAGAACAAACAACAGAAGTTTCACTTTTACACCATCACAAATAATAAGATCAAGATGAACGACACCGCACTCCTTTTTTGGCAAGCATATCTGAAATATGATATAACTCGTGTGATTTTCTTCAATGTGGTTATCTCAGGACAAAAGGTAAAGCAACAGATCAAATTTTATTAACATATATTTAAATATGATTATCATTTCTGAGCAGATGATGGATACCATCAGTACTTAAAACCAACAACGCGCTTTAGTTTCATTGCAAAGAGGGCACTATTTACCCTTGTTTAGCTGAATTAAATGCAGAACAGGATATGACATATTAAATAAAAATAGCACAAAATTCTTGATCATATTTTTAAAGCACACTAAACATTATGATGCTTATCATATACCATCAGTATCTCAAAGCATTGTGATGTTTGCCATATCGCCAACTAGCAGCAGTAGCTTATGGTCAACACCAGTGGCACTGGGCAGTGCTGAAGGGGAGTGAGAAAGCAGACACTAGGAGGCCGCTGAAAGGAGCCATGAGTCATATCCTAGATTTCCTTTGTCTGCACTCTCTGGACGCTAACCTTTGGCTCCCGTGCACTGATACACCGGATCCCATGCAGAGCAGAGAGGCAGGAAGCTTGTGAAGCAGGCAGATAAAGTATGACCTGGGGAAAGCCATTGGTCGGGTGTTGTCCTTTTCTGTCTTACTAGCAATGCACAAATCTCTCTTCAGCAAGGCTGTCATCACAGGGCTAAATTAGTCGTCCATTTTGTGCTCTGTTGAATGCTGGGACTAGTGTAAAGTACACAAATGCAATAGAAACCTGAAGTGAATCTAAAAGCTGACATTAGTGCTCAGTAAACAACCACTAAAACAGTCTCTGTGGTTAGCTCATCTGGACCAAAAGTGGTTTGATCAGAGGATCTGAGTGTGAACCAGACAGTCACAGGGTTTTGTGTGTCAGTTCATCTAACCTTAACCACATCATGTGTTTGAATCAATGCCCAGACCTGTTAGAGCTAGCAGTCCACAAGAAAAACAAAGAGACCTCTTTACAAGTGCAGCCTTATCAGACCTGCATGCCCACTCACACTCTGGACACAAACACAGATGTGTTGGAGTTGTAGATCACCACTGTTCTGCAAGGAGAAGCAGAATCATACCACTAAACGCCAAAACCACACCTTCAGCCCAGACAAAACATTAGCATAGTAATCTCTTGGTTTCAGTGATGTATAGACAGTTAGAGTACAGAAATAGATATTAAGCGGCTGTTAGATACACACTGTAACAAACAATCATTACAATTTAAAAAATGTAAAACTTCACAGTTTAAGCGCATTGGACATAAAATATTAAGATAATAGAGTCACATCTTGGTTACAATCTCAGTTCATTGCAGGTTTTACAGCCTTCAGACTGGTGTTATCACAAACCAGCTTTATATTCTGTTAACTTATTTAAAATTCAATCAAATGTTTAGGCAGCCAGGTTACTTTTATAAACTTAACACTAAATGGTAGTGCAAAAGATATTTCAGTGGCCTGCAAAATTACTGTGGACAGTTAAGCAAATTGAAGATTAAATTATCTCCAACAGGCATAAAGTCAAAGATGAAACACACTTTTCCACATTTAAGCAATATCAGTGTATTATTTTGGTTTTGCAGAACTTTAGAGTGGATAAATGAAAGTAGTACCTTGAGAACCCTAGGAGATTTGAGTGCTCAAATAACTTTGACTGAGGTCTCAGACCTTAATTAGCTTGTTAGGATTTTGGCTTGTTCACAATCATCGTTAGGAAAGGCCAGCTGATGCCAATTTCAAAGCTTTATAGATACTCAGACTCCTCTATCATTGTCCCCAAAACAGCAACCATGGGTTCTTCTAAGCAGCTTTCTAGCACTCTGAAAATGAAAATGTTTGAGGCACACAAAGCAGAAGGCTATAAAAAGATAGCAAAACATTTTTGCATTGCCATTTTCTAATTTCAAAATATAATTAAGAAAGGACAGTTAACAGGAACTGTGCAGATCATGATAAGGTCTGGAAGACCAAGACAGATTTCAGACACAGCCCATATGATTGCTAGAAAGGCAAATCAGAACCACTGCTTCACTGCAAAAGAAGAGTCATCAGACCCTTTGCTAGAAAAGTCATCAGAAGAAAACCTCTCCTGCATTCTCACCACAAAATTCAGCATCAGAAGTTTCCAAAAGAACATTTAATCAAGCCTGATGCATTTTAGAAACACATCCTGTGGACTGATGAGGTTAAAATAAAACTCTTTGGTTACAAAAAAATAAAAAGTGCACCTCTCCAACCGTTAAGCATGGGGAGGATCAGTCATGCTTTGGATTTGTGTTGCATGTGAACATTTCACAGTTAGAGGGGAAAATAGATTAAATGAAATTCCAGCAAATTCTGGAAGCCAACATAACACCATGTGTAAAAAAGCTGAAGTTGAAAAGAGAATGGCTTCTACAAATGGAGAATGAGCCTAAACACACCTCAAAATTCACTATAGACTACCTCAAAAGGTGCAAGCTGAAGGTTTTACCAAGACTCTCATAGTCCCCTGATTTGAACATCATTGAAAATCTATGGATTGACCTCAGAAGAGCAGTGCATGCGAAATGCCTGGGAAATCCCTCAAACAAGAATTGAAAGGATGCAAAAAGTCTCTACAAGCTGTGATACTTGCCAAAGGGGGTGCTACTAGATACTAACCATGCAGGGTGTCCAAAGTTTTGTTTTTCCTTTTTTTTTATTTTGAAAAAGTAAAAGATGAAAAAATAATTGTTTTTGTATAAAATACAGGAATGTGTCATCTTTATGCATTTTGGGGATCATTTCATTTTCATCTTGCTGAACTGTACAGAGTAATGTATATTTTGACCAGGGGTGCCCAAACTCTTGCATGCCACTGTATGTTAATAAACTAAATATACTGATTGCAGGGTGGCAACTTGGTGGTTAGAACAGTTGCTTCTCAGACATCTTGGATCTGAGTACCCATTAGGGTGGAGTTTCCATGTTCTCCCTATGTCTGCATGGGTTTCTTCCAGGGTCTCCAGATTCCTCCCAAAACGATGAAGGCCAGGTGAATATTGTACTCTAAAATGCCCTGGTTCATGTGTGTGCCCATGGATTAGCACCCTGCTCTGTGCTGGGTGAAGGGGAAGGAGACTCACTGCAACCCTGACCAGGATTAAGAGGAAGATAATGGATTATTAATTTCAGGGGATCATAAGGAATCACTATAATAATAAAACCATAAATAATTGTACCACATGGGAGCTCAACACCCATTTTAAACAGTTGACAGCAGTAATGGCTGAAGTATAAAATATTATAAATTAATTAACAAAAACATGAAAAACTAAGAGAAGAGTTAATAAGAACTGATAAAAAAAGAAATGAAGAAATGAAATAAATATATGAAATGAAGGCCACAAAAAGTTTTTAGTAGCTCCACCTCCATTTCATATTATCTGTATAACAATTGAAAACAAACATTCATATCAGTCAGTAAAGCAATGCTAAACTAAAACTGCTAGAATATAAGAGTAAAATCTATAAAAATGATTTAATAAGATTTAAGTATCTGAATTTTTGTCCCCAAACCACTGGTCAGCAAAACAAAAAAAAAAACAAATTTAAGTATATATTGGTCAGACCCTTGTAAGTACAGAATTGAGATTTTTTTATTTATACTTATTATGCCTTTTTAATGTTTTTAGAATGTCATGAAAAAGCTCATTGTTTTCATAATTTAATTCAAAAGGTAAAATAACATATTCCAGGCCTATTTTGTTTTAAAGTTGATACTATTTGAATAGTAATTTACTCAAACTCCAAATGAAATATTTTACATTCTGAGATACTGATTGCAGGGCTGTCTTGGCTGACACATCTTTGCAACATCACGTGCACATCGGGGACAGTGCCCTTGGATTGGCAGATGGGTGTGGTGGTCCCCATTTTAAAGTAAGGAGACCAGAGAGTGTGTTCCAAATTTAGTGGAATTTGGAACCTCAGCCTCCCCAATCAAGTCTATTCAGGGGTACTGCAGAAGAGAGTGTGACTGATTGTCATTTCAAACTTGTCCCTCGGGGTATACTGTGGAGGGTGATCTGGGAGTATGGGGTATTGGGGTCATTGCTAAGGGCTATTCAGTCCTTTTACAAATTGAGGCGAAGAGAAGAGAGGAGCCAGTTGTTGTATTCTGGGCACCTGATTATGATGCCTCTTTGGTGAGGAGTTCCAAGCATGTCCACCTGGGAGGAGACCCCAAAGAAGACCCAGGACACACTGGAGAAATTATATCTTTCAGCTGGGATGGGAATACCTTTGAATCCTCCCATATGAGTTAGAAAAGATGACTGGGGAGAGGGATGTCTGGTCCACTTTGCGTGGGTTGAGAGCAAACCCAACAACCCAGACCCGAATAAACAGAAGATGATGGATAGGTGGATGGATGGATAGTATGTATCAGATCACAAGACTTTGTATTTACTTAGTGTTGGGCAATATGATATATAATATTTGTTTTTATTTAATATTGAATTTGTTATCATGGTAATTGACATCGGAAGATGCTTTTCTAAGCATGTTGTAAATATTGTCAGTACTTCAAATATTTACTGGGTCACTGCATGTTCCATTACAAACCTTAATTATTGCTGTTTAATTGCATGCAGTTCAGTTCAGTGTGTGAAATAATTGTACTGTTTTAATAGTTTTTTTATATATGGCACAACTCTATGTTCAAACTTATCAAATTACAGAATAAACTAAATATGATATCATGTAAATGCACATATTGGGATATTATAATTTTCCAACCCCTATTTGCAATGTAGTTTTTCCTTATCTGTTGTAATGTCTAAGGAAGTGATATTATTTATTCATTATTGCCAGTAAAATGGTAAATTTGTCCCATGCATAAAACACCATTTCAATACATTAACAGGGAAAAGTATTACATTTTTTATAATGATAGTCTGTCAAACGTGGGTCAGAAGCCCAACATTCAGAGATGGACTACAGTTAAGAAAATATACCGTTTAAATAGCTCAATGTTTGTCTTATGACTGCAATACCTCTACAGGCTGTGAGGATGAAGGGGGGAGGGGTGTGTGAAGATAAGAACTTGTCTAGAGAAAAAAAAACATGGAATTCTATAGCAGTAAAGATGGTGGTGAAGATCAGTCTTGCGGGTGACCAGAATATCAGCAAAATGTTTATTCTCACATAAAAAACATCCCTGAAATACTGACTGCAAAGCAGATCTTCTGCCACAACTCATTTACTACAGAACAAATGTACAGAAAAAGTTGGGTCCCAATGAAGTGTCTTCCTATTGACCCACCATTATTTATCTATATAACAAATCTAGATTTTCCCAGCACAGAAAACACAGGATACAGCTGTCCCTCAATCACAGACCCACCCCCTCTTCTCTCCCACTACAGAGGAAGAGAGATAATGCCCCTGATGTGCAGATAAACAACTGGACATCAACGCAATCTTCTAATGTTAGAGCTCACAACACCTTAAAAGTGTCACTGCACACTGTAATAGGAAATTGTCAAAATCTATAGCAAAAGACCTTCCACTGAAACCAAAACAGAGAATGTAGATGAAACAAGCAAACATTCAGTTGTTAGTAAACTTCAGTCTAAGCAGCAATCAAATGGACTTCATGGCTAAGTTTTCTAAAGTATCACAATGACTGTTGCCATAGTTAGCATTAAACTGAACTCTCTCTACTAGTTAAGATTATCTTAGTAATAGAATTGATGGGAAAATGGGCTGCAGATACCACAGAAGTGCAACAGTAGATATAAAATAAAATATAGATGACAACGTGAAGACACCATAGACGTCGGGTAAAAGGGTAGTTAAGATAATGATTCTATTA